>JARHVA010000462.1:2320000-2590000 GCA_037957365.1 Torreya grandis
CTAGGGACGAACCCACCTATATGTTGATATGAGCCTTCCTATCTTCCTCCAAAATACATTCCAGATTAAAGCAAAGCTTTGGGGAGAAAGACTCCCAATCCTCAGAATTACCACCATCTAAATGCTCGAATGCCCATTTTTCCAAACAATCTGCTGCTCTATTCCATTCACGAGGAATATGAACAAACCTAATTGTATCCATGAGTGAGCTAATCCTCAAAATCTGCTATATAATCCCAGCCAATTGCCAATTGATATCCAACACTTTCCTCTTAACAAGCAGGTTCATCACGACTTGAGAATCTGATTCACAAATGATCCTACGCCAACCCAACACCTGAGCCTTCTCAAGAGCATAGAGAATAGCCTAAGATTCCATCATGTTGTTGGTTTGCGTCCCCTCATGGATTGGAAAGAGAAAAATCACTGTACCTTCAAAGTCTCTGCCTATCCCACCAGTACTCGCAAGGCTGGAATTGCCCCTAGAAGAGCCGTCTGTATTGATCTTGAGAAACCCATTGGGAGGGTAATACCACTGACCATCCCTATGAATCTTCTCTTTGCCCTGTCGACCTCCCCTGACACAAGCTGAATTACCTACAAATCACTGGAATCCTAGGCACGCCACCACCTCAACATCCTGTTTGGATAAAGGGAGACAAACCTCACTCTTGGCCTACACAGTCTCCTGAATCATCCCTACGACTTTCTACCATACTTATTGCACCATAATCCTCTCATTCTAGAACATCTACCTATTTTTATCCAACTAGAGCTACCACAGCAAAAAGATGGCCCCCCCTAACCAAACATTCTGCAGAAAAGCCATACTTGAGGGGGTTTCTCCCACACCACTCCAAAAATTGACCAAGGATGAAACATGGAGACAGGGGCACTACCATACGTCCCACAAATAATGCCAAATTTGCAAAGCAAAGGAGCAACAAAAAAATAGGTGAGCAGAATCCTCCTCAGCCACTCCGCACATAACACAAACAGACGGGCCTTGGAAGCCTCTTTTCCAGAGATTGTCCTAGGTCAGGCACCTATTCCAAGCCAACAACCAAATAAAGTAGTTGCATTTTGGCCATGAGAATTTATTCCAGACCTATCTCCACCATTGCACTTCTCCCCTACCCAATCTCTGAGATAATAAAGCCTGATATCCAGAAGCAACTATGTAATTTCCTTTAGGATTGGGAGACCAAGCAAGCTCATCTTCCTCCTGGAGGGAGCTACATCAACATCTAGAAAGGAGGTTCAGTAGCTCATCATGCTCCTCTTGCATTCCAACAACTAGCCAAACCTCAGGTGCTTTCCATTTTACCACCTCTAGCTGTCCGCAGGAAATGTATGATTTAAAGTCACTAACCTGAGACCAACCAGCATCAAGGAATCTCTGGCAAAGGTTCGACATATTAGGGAACTGAGAAATAGTGGGAGGGTTACCGTCCCAGAATCAGTCTAAAGGAGAGCCTTGGATCCCCGCTTACAAATCTAGAATAAGCCTTCCTTAATAAGAGCAGCCCCTTTTTTGAGAGTCCTCCATATCGTTGAGCCTTTCCCAATGAGTGGATAATGAGGAATATCACTTTGAGTGGCCCCCGAATAGTACTTTTGAGAGAGAAATCTGGCCCAAGCTTTGTCTTGTTCATTGCACCAATGCCAAGAAAGCTTAGCCACCAAAGCAACTCCATTTAAGTCCATCTGCCTTAGGCCAAGCCCCCCGTGTTGTTTGGGGATACAAACCATCTCCCATCTAACTAAGCTCCATTTTGAGGTCATCAAAGTACCAGCCCATAAAAATTGCCTAGTAACCGAGTCAAATTCCTTAACAATTCCCACCAAGGCAACCTGAAGCATACATCTGTAAATGGGCAAAACCTGCACCACAAATTGAATTAATTAAACACGGCCCACAAAAGAAAGCCACCTATGAGTCCAATGATTCACCTTCGCCTGAAATTTATCCAAAATATTCTGCCAAGATTCTTTGTGTATACGGCCAACTGTAATAGGAATACCCAGATAAATCAAGGGGAGAGTCCCAATCTAGAAATGCATAGTCTAAGCAATTCACTGCTGTATGGGAGCCAGTGTATTAAAGAAGAAGATGGATGACTTATCTTCATTAACCTTTTGCCCCGAGGCCGTTAGATAAACATCCAACACCCTGCCCAAATTGGCAGCTTCACTCATTGTGGCCATGCCCATCAGAACAGTGTCATTAGCAAATTGCAAGTGAGACTGCGCCAATAGTTCACCCCCCCCATCATCAGCCTTGAATATTCCCATCCTCTCTATTCCTTTTGATCATCCTCCCCAAGCCTTCAGCAAGTAGAAGAAAGAGGTACAGAGACAAGGGATCTCCTTGTCGCAGCCTCGTAGAGGCAGCAAATAACTCCATATGTTCCCCATTGATAAGCACCGAAAAGGCAACCGAGGAAATACAGCTCATGACCCATTGGGTCCATTCATCCACAAAACCAAAAGCTTTGAGAACCTTCCATAGGAATGACCATATGACCCTATCAAAAGCCTTGGCCATATCCAGCTTAATAAACATTACCTTATCCTTGGAGCTGGCCATGGAGTGAATGGACTCAACCGCTATGACAATACCATCAAGAATTTACCTATCTTCCACAAAACCACTCTGTTCTTCAGAAATCACATCGCTGAGCCTAGTTTTTAACCTTTATGCAATGATTTTAGATATGATTTTATAAACAACATTACAAAGAGATATAGGGCAAAACTAACTTAGCCTATCAGCTCCTTCGCATTTCGGTATGAGGGCAAGATAAGTCGCATTTGAAGCCTTAAGCATTTGCTTATTCCACTAAGATTATTAAACAACAACTAAAAGATCCAATTTGATAATATCCCAAAATTCTTGATAGAATTCAGCCAGGAAGCTGTCAGGACCAGTTGCTTTCCCCTTTTTCATCTGGGAAATAGTCACCTCAAGCTCCCCAAGTGTGATATCCTTCATTAAATTCTCATTCATTTCATGCATCACCAGGGGTAGAATGCAGTAGAGAACCTATGCTTCTTCTGATAATTCCTCATTTGCATCTTCCCTAAAAAGAGTAGAGAAATATTGCACCACCTCCTCTGACATTGCAGGAAAGGAATTAAGCCTCTCACCTCTTTCATTGACTAGGACCGAGATGGAGTTACCGTGCCTCTTGGATTTAGAGGATTAAAATAAAAAAGAAGTATTTCTATCACCTTCTTGGAGCCATTCTATCTGAGCTTTTTGCTTCCAAAACACTTCCTCCCATAGCTCACATTCCTCCAGGTATTTCACAACCTGAGCTTCGTCTTGAAGTAAGATTTCAGTCAATCCTTCCTCCCTAATTATTCTCGTGATACCATCAATCTTAGCCTACGCATCAGCCTTAGCATGAAAAATATTCCCAAAGATGTGATGATTCCACTATTTAAGCTTATACTTCACAAACTACAGTGATTTAGCAAAAATATACATCACCATACCATGGGCAGGCCTACCCCACCTCCACCAATTAGCCACACATTCGAATAATGACTGATCTCACAGCCACATGAGTTGGAATCTGAAGGAAGGAGAGCGAGGCTGGTACTTTGAAACACTGTTCAGCTTAATAGGCCAATGATCCGATCCTCTCCAGTCTAAAATTTTAGACCCTGTAGACCACATACCCCTGACCTAGTAGCCAAAAACCAAAAAATGATCCAGTCTCTCAGCAATGCAATGTTGGCCAGTCCTCTGATTGTTCCAAGTAAACTGTCTGTTGTTGGGCCGAATGTCGACTAAATTCAAAACTTCAATGTAATTTCACACAAGCAAAGCAGAGGGGTCAAGCTTTGTCATACCACCACGTTTTTCAGTCAAATCCAAAATAGCATTAAAATCTCCAGCCATAATCCAAGGTTGGAGGGGAGCCAAGCTACAGACAAAACTAATGTGGCCCCATAGGGATTGTTTACCCCACCAGTTTGTAGGGGCATAGACATTGGATAGAAGAATGACTTCCCCCGTCTCAAAGCTAGAATCCATCATAGTCAAGGAAAACTTAGAGGACAACCATCCTATGAGGCCAATCTTGTGGGGGTTCCAAAGGCAAGCTAATCCTCCTAAAGATCCGGTAGCCCCAATGCATTGACAGTCCCCTTGTCTCCACAACTTAGGCGTTAATCTAGACATAGCATCTACATAAAGCTTAGTCTCCTACAAAAAAAGGACATCAAGTCTTTGACTTCTAATCAATTTGTGAACATCATTTTGTCTAGGGCTGCTGTTTAAACCCCTTACATTCCAGGATAGTACAATCATTTCAAAGGATTTAGAAAGTGAGCATCCAAAGTCTTCACTGGCCCCAAATCCACCAAAGTCTCTCCCATTAGTTTCATCTTTTTCAGGTCTTTTTTCCTGCCAAGCTTGACCGATTTCTCCCCCCCACCCTTCTTAAGGTCTTTTTGCAAAAGTCCCAAGTGAGGAGAAGATTTACTACTCCTTACTGCTCCTAATTCTCCAATTTTCCCTGTTAAAGATAAATTCCCATCTTCTTTAGAGGGAAAAACTGAGGAAGTCGAAACATCTGATATCAAAATTTGCTAGTCCATATCCATGTGCCCATCCCCAACATCCTATGATTCAGTTAAATCAACTGAAACATTGTTCTCCTAGGCTGGGCCCTCAATCTGCTGATCTAAAATCATCAACCCTGGGTTCACCTCCTGTTGGTTAAGGTCATCTATAATTTCAAATTTTTTAAGCGAGTCATCTGCTTGTCTTTCCTTCAAAGACCATTTTTGACCCCTGCTTCTATATCGCCCTTTAACTGGGATAAAACCATCAGTTTTTGGCACCTCACATGGAATCAGGCCCTTCTCTTTGTCAGTTCCAGGCAGATTATGAGTAGGTTGAGTAGGCTGAGATTCAAAGGTTTTATATTTGGGACACCATCGTTGCAAGTGGCCATAAGCATGGCAAAGATGACAGTGAAAGGGAAGAGTTTCATAATCCAATTGTTGTACCCAAGAAAAAGGTCCCGCATTCATTTCAACAGCATCAGGTATTGTCTTACTAAGATCAATTTCAACACAAATGTGGGCATAAGTCATTACCTTTTTCCCAAGGATTGACATTGATGAACCGATTAGCCTTCCCAGGAGGGACGCAAGCAATTGTAGGGTATCTTCATGACATCATTCCACCAAAAAGTGAGGCAACCACACCCACACCGAAACACGATTTGGAAATTCCTTTGAAGGTATAGAACCAACATGCCACAGCTTGATAAACAACCCCACCTGATTGTGAAAATATGGACCTCCAGCAAAGACTCTGCTACAGTCAGTCAAGCAGGTAAAAGTGACCATAAAATAACTGTTGCCTAACATTTTGATATCCATTTCTCCTTTCGGAGCCCATGTCCTCTGAGCCCATGCTTCCAAGAATTGGAATGAAGTCCTAAGCCCCAAAAACTTGCAATATAGAGAATGATTTGTATAATATTCGATATCCTCAGCAATCATGTCCATAGGTATGACCAATTTGGGCCTCTCCTTGCATCTTTCTAGGCATCCATTGACCTTGGGAAGTCTCATTCCAGTTGGCTCTTCAGCATCACATGGACCTGGAAACAAAGGGGGGAAAACCATTCCAGCACTCCTCAGGCTCTAGGCTGACTGTTGCACTCCTTGGGTCGACTGCTGCACTCCCAACACCGCCCTGTAGTTGTGACCTGCGCTCTCCCCCTTCGCGCCCTCTTTCCCCCGTGCGCCTTCCTTCTCTCTTTCTACCATTTTCATCACAGTCCAAGATAACATAGATTAGAGCAACCATATTATTTATAACTATACAATGTGTTATAAGAGGTAAAAAATGCAAAAAGTAAAAATGTTCAAAAAATAAAAGATTAGAAGCATCATTTACTAAATTTCACTCCCGAGGGTAATATAGAAGAAGGAACTTGGAGCCTGCAAATGGGAAGATAAAAATTATCTCTCCATTAAAGATGCTCAAAATTAATTGGCTCTTTCCTTTATTTTATTCATAACCTTGGTCCTTTTTTAAATGTTTCTTTTAATTGTTGTGGCTTTGTCTTATCAGTTTGTGGTCCTGTGGACTTGTTCTTTCCTGTTTGGTGTCTTGGTCTTGTGTCCTCTTATATATTTGGACTATGCCTCATGTACCATATTGGGGTTTGTGTTTTATATTGATGTATTTTTATTTATTGAGAGTCATGGGTAAATTAATTATCCCCCTCTGATTTAGTGAAGATGGTGATGACAATATTCACGATTGAGCAATGGGCAACATCAAATCAATGAAAGAGAAATTATGAATCTAGGTAGACTAAAATACCTACTAAAAATTTCCCTCATGAGATCTCTAATTATATGTTGGAGAAAGCAATGTGTAGTGAGAAAGGAGGTGGTATAAATCTCTTTAGTGAGTTTTGCAGGTTGAGGAGAGCACTAGCATTTTGGAAGATGCAACATTAAAGTTTGATGGATTTGGCTCGGAAGAAGGTGGAGGTGACAGACATAACGACGAACAAATAGATAAGTCCCATACATCTTTGAAAAACCTAACTTTGTCTCCAAATGAATCAATGGAAAAAGACTTGTAGTTGGAAGAAATTATACTAAAGAATCTTGGGATTTTATTTGTGTCTTGAATAAAGGTTCTCTTCCTTCTAGGATTTTTTTTGATAATTTATTGAATGTTATTTGGGGTAAAAATATGGGGATGTATGTTAGCTTCTACATAATGATGTATAAAGGGGTCTTTATGGTGAATTTAAAAAACTCTAATATGCAAAGGAGAGCAATTAGTAAGCCCTTGTGCAATGTTGGCCAATATATGTTTAGGGCTATCCCTTGGAACCCTAGTCTAGACTACAAAGATATCAACTTTAAAACTACCCCAAGATGGATAGATATAATGAATGTTCTATTCAAATATGAAATTTTTGTTGGGGGATCAATCCAACAATAGATTACAATTGTGAAAGCAATAAACGCGGAATTAAATCAGATTGACGAGTAATTAGAATGATAATAGTAAGAACAAGAGATACAAGAAACCACCCTAAAAACTTGTATTAACAAACTCTTTACAGAAAGAATACAATTGAAGAAACTTCTTTCTTCCACACCTCTCCTAGATGTATAGATCTCTCAATAGATCTCTATTCCTCAAGAGCTCTCTCTCTCTCAAGAACAATCAACTCCAACAAGCCTGGATTGATTTAATTCTGTATTGTTCTTCACACACAATGAATTACAATAATAATCCACACTCACTACAATAAGCTAGGAAGATCTAATTCTACATATAGAATTAGGAGACTTGAGCATGCACTTCCAAAAAACAGTTAAGCCACTTGAACAAGGGCTCTAAAAAATAGTAATGCCAATAATAGAGACGCGAGCTTGAGACTACAACTCAAACTCATCATTCAAATACTCACTTCTGTCCACAGAAATAGCTCTCTGGACACACAGGTAACCGACGTCGATTCCTGCTGCTTGTCTGTGACCGCCGTCGGCCGATACTCTGCCGACGTCGGTGTCTCTGTAACTGCTCCTGACCGACGTCGGTCGCTCCTGACCGACGCCGGTGTCTGTGTAGACCCAAATCTGCTAAGTGTGCTCCTTGGTGAAGCTTTTAGCTCCACACCCTAACAATTTTATCCCCGAGGCACCCAAACCATTGGGAGAAGTGTTGAGGATTGAGGACACTAGGATATCTCTAGCACATATGCATGAGATAGTCCTTATTTCCCTAGATCTATCTAAGGTTTTTACTGAAATCATTATTTTCAAATTTAAGTAATGGTTTTTTTTGTGTCCCATTAATGGCATGGGAGGAATAAATGCTTGTTTTTTTCGTAAAAAGGATGGCCACCAAGGAATCCCATTAAAGTGTAGGATGAAAATATAAATAATTCCCTTAATAATTATTTTTAAACTTGTGATAATTTAAATTTTTTCAGTCATGAAGTGGTGGTGATTGATAATCCACAATATGTCTGTGATAATGATAAATCTAATGTTTTTGTTTCCTTTGGGCCCACCCCTAAGATCCCTAGTGACCTCAAGTAATAAAAATTACTTGAATAAGTTCTCTTGCTTGCTTCCTCCTTGATTCCATTGGCCCTATATGGGGACCTTTACTCTAAGGCTAATCTAGTGGATGATTCTCCTCCCCTAGCTAAGAGACTCTCAGATGAATATGTTGTTATCCTTGTTGTTCCTCAAACTAGAAATAGCTATACCTTTGGATCCTTGACCTTTCAAGAAGATAATCCCATTGTGGATCATGTTAAGTCCATGGATGTTTATCCCTTACTAGATGTTTCCCATGGGTGCCTGATGCGTTATTCTGAGAGTGCCCCTTTGGCCCAACTAGACACCATTGATTAGAATCCTAGAGTGATGTCTAAAACTAAGAATAAGAGGCTCAAAATAGAGATTTATTATACCATGTAGGGAACTAACTTAGTTGAGGATGGTAAGATACTTAAAGGAACTCCACATGATATGCCTAAAGATTCGACTAAGAAACAAAAAGATAAAGAAAAATAAACCAAAGTTCCATAGTGTTTTACTAGGTTATATCAAAATAAAGGGGGACTGAAGTCCCTAGGTCAAGCCAAACAAATCCACCATTCTCTATGAAAATTATCAGTTGGAATGTTAGAGAGACGGATAAAATTGATAGAAGGCCCATTGTCAAAAAATTTAAGCACTCTAGAGAGCAGTTGGATTTTATTTTAATCCAAGAATTTAAGGAGACTGCTTCCAAATTGGATTTGGTTTTAAATTTTATTTTTCCAATGTGTACCTGCTTTTCCATGGGTCACAAAAGAGGTAAAGGTGGTGCGTTTAATCTCATTAACCTTGAGTTAACCAATTCTGTTATTGATCATGTTGTTATCCTTGTCAAAGAATGGTGTGGGGAGTTTACAATCAATAGTCTTAGACTTTTGGGATTTGTAATATATATGCCTAAAATGACTACATAGAAAGAACTATTTTATGGAACTGGTTGGCTTCTAATCCCAAAAATATTTGTGGATACTAATTGGGGATTTTAACATGATTGAACATAGATAAGATAACCAAGGTGGTGAACCCATCTCAGGGAAAGGCAATGAGTTTTTTTTTGGTTTAAGATGAAGTGAATACACAAACTAGAGGACCCTATCGACAAGTCTAAGTCTTTGAGCAAAAGAATTTCGTTCACTTGGTGCAACAATCAGGCTAAGAGCAAAAGAGTGTATTTTAAACTGGATATGTTATACCCACATAAGGACTCTTTTAACATTCAATAGGGCCTTGGAATGAATTTAGTTAATGTCATCCCCTTTACTATCTATTATTATCACCCCATTGAAATCATTATATCCTCTAAGTTTGAGGTTGATAATAATAATTAAGTGTGGAAATATTTTATATGTCTCACTTGCAAGATAAGGAGTGCAGAGACGGTGTCCAAACATTTTAAAACATTGGTAAAATGATGAACCATACTTATTCTAGTATTGATGTTTGGAATGATTATATGGATTTGAGTAAAAAGGTTTTGAGATCCTATGGTCAAATCAAGGCTAAAAGGAGGAAATATTTTAGAGAGACCTAGGAACAACTAATTTTTGTGGAGAATGCTCCCCAAAATGACCCTACCAATGATGGGGTTCTAAGTAGCTCAGTTTCCCTCAAGCACAATATCAAAATGGCACAACAATATATTACTAAAGGGGATACAATTAGATCTAGAGTTACCTGGATTAAGTTGGGGGATAAGGGATCTAAATTCTTCTTTAGTTTGATTAAATCCAAGCACATAAGATAAGATATTTAAGCACTTAACATTGGGGTTGCTTCTACTATTAATGAAATTAAGGATGCATTATTTGCATTTTATTCTCAATTATTCTCTTTGAATGGTTCTAATCAACTTATGGAGATGAATAGAAAGATATGCTCCAAGGGCATTCCAAAAAAATTCTCTTCAGAGTAAGTTGCCTATCTCAATAGTGACTTCTCTATTAATGAAGTCTTGAGTGCAATTAAATCCCTTAAGAATGATAAGGCCCCTAGATTGGATGAATTCCCTATAGAATTCTATACATATATTAAATATTATATTTCCAAGCACTACCTGAATGTATATAGGGAGCCCTAAAAGCTGGTTCCCTTAGGTCAGACATAAACATAGGTATGGTTAACCTTTTGTATAAAGATTGGGATAACTCTCAGGTCAACAATTAGAAATTGATAGCCCTTCTAAATGTATCTTATAAATATATAGAAAATATGCCTGCTAGGAGAGTCTCTTCTTTGCTTCCTCATATTATTTTAGACACCCAAACAAGTTTCATGGAAGGTCACTATATTTTATACAACCTTTTATCTAGATGGGAAGGCATGCAATGGGCCCAAGACTCTAAACTAAATGTGGGAATGATACTTTTGGACTTTGAGGAGACTTATGACAATTGATTAGTCATTGAATGACATTAATCTTCATGCTTTAGGGTTTCAATATAAGTTCTACAAAATGGTCAATGTTTTGTTCAAAGATGATTCTACAATAATCAAAGTTAATGGCACCCTTATGGAGCCTATCAGGTTGTAATAGTCTATTATGAAAGGATGTCATTTGGCCCCTTACCTATTTGTGATTACAGTTTATGCTCTTCATTATCTTCTAAGCGATGTTCCCTTAGGCCCCCCTATTAGATGTCTATCTTTGCCTAATAGGCAAGAGATTTTGGAATTTGTAGATGACACCACTCTCTTCCAAATGTTGAAAAAATAAAACTTGCAACAGGTTGCATCCAGAATGGAAGTGTATTTCCTAACTTCAAAATCCCTAATTGCATATCACAAATCTTGTATTATTGGGTGGCATGAAACCCCCCTAATTAGCTTCTTAAGTTTGGCTGGATTTGGAAAGTCCCAAAGCACTTGTTTAGATATCTAGGTATCCCCTTCACTCTTACTTCATCCTTTAAATATATGAGGGAGTGGATTTATGTGAAAATAAATAATAATCTTGGGAAGTGGAAGGAAACTTCCTATCCCTACTTGGCAGAATACAAGTTTGTCATAAAGTACTATTCTTTTATAATATTTACTAAGGACCATTTCAGATAATTTGGACTTATGCCCCTAAAACTGGAATGGAATGAATGTTAGAAAAATAATGATTTCCATATGTTCCAAATTAAATGGACTACAAGTATGATACTAATTTGGATCCATTCACCATATATTTCATTGGAAAAAAATTAAAATTAGATTTTTTTAATGAATTAAACTTATTTTTGATAATTATGTTTAGAGTTGGACTAGTAATAAGTCCAAATTATCTTAAATGGTTCCTTACTACTCTTCTTATTGGATGTTCAATAGAGCACACTTCAATAAGCTTCATAAGATTATCAAGGAGTTTTTGTAGTCTGATGGCAAAGTAAATAAAAAATGTCATGCTATTTCATGGGACATATGTTGCAAGCCTAAGGTAATTGGTGGGTTGGGCCTAAAGGATTTAAGAATTCAAGGTTTCATGTTGGCTGTTAAATGGATCATCAGAGCACTTAAGGGTGATGAACCCTAGAAAATTTTGGTTCATAACAATATTATCAAAGGTTATCCTAAAGGTAAGCAATATTGGCAAGGGTTGCACATTTCTAATCTTTAGGTGGGTTCCTTTTCTATTAATATGGTTGAGTCCTCCATCTTCCAATCAATTTGGAAGGCGTGGGAAAGTGTCAAACACCTTGTTGTGGTGAAATCCATTTTCAACATCTTGGGGTCAAGGTTCTAGGGATATAGATCTGTGTGGTGGAACCTAAAAGCTAATAATTGCTTATTGGCCTTGACTAGGGGATGACTTAAGGACTTTTAATGACTTTTTTCATAAGGAAGGTGGGCCTCCTAAGGAGATATTAGACAAAGGTTTAAAATTACTTATACTTAGAGAAGGACCCATACCCTTGTTACTAAATCCCTACAGAATAACTATTCAATGTCAATTTTGGAGGGGAGGAGGATTTTTGAGAAAGTATCAAGTGGCTAAATGGTATTCCCTTTGAGTATTTTTCTACTAAAATGTTGTAACAAAATATCTCTTTCACTAAAAACATTTTTCTTAGGCTTAATAAGAAATGGAAGGTTTGTGATCCCTTGTTTGTTTGGAAGTATAGGTTTAGTGTTATCTAGTTCACATTTTTGGAGCCTAAGAAATCTTGTTAAACAGGTGGATGTTTCTTCATGATAAGCTTGTAGTGGGGGATGTGTTATCTAGGTCTGGACTTGGCAGTTAGTTTATAACTCCGTGTGGTGAGATTGAAAATGTTGAACCCCTTATTTTTTTTCCTTTTGTTGTCTATGTCTGGAAGTATTGTTTGAATGCTTGGTCTATTGGTTTTTATTGTGACATCAAATGGAACAATGTGGATTTTAGTTATGTGACTTCCAAACAGAAGAGTCATATTTTTTTACAAAATTTTTGGTTGTTTTTTTCAACCAGGATTAATTAGTTTATTTGGAACCATAGGAATTTTGATGTTTTTTCAGTTCAAGGGCAAGGTATTTTCTAGATTCTCGATACAATTTTTCATGAGACTTGTTACTATGTATATTTATCTCGAGTTGAAGGTTCCTCAAGTGGAATTGAAGAAGTTTCTAAGGTCTGTGATAATGAAGATAACTTCTAACTTCTTTTTGGATATTGGTATCTTTCCTTGAATGAGCCTTCCACTTGACCTATGTACAAATTGCATTACTAGCTACATACACATTATATGTTATTTATAATTACACAAGATATTACATATCCATATTATTTTCTATACACACACATGCATTTCATAGGCATATATGATATCTTTGAAATACATAAAAATATATAAATGGCATGAACATTAAAAATGTGTGACATTCCTACACCCAGAGGCTACCAATTCAACATTGGGGCATGCCTACATTAGGGTCATCTTGCCATAGTTACAAAGGTTACTTCATTCTATAACCATTCCATTTTTCATGTTGATCTATTTAAATTGATTACACATGGACCGATCTTATATATACTATTTAGAGTGTTACATTTTATCGATACTATACTTTACTATGTGTGATGATGACATAACTTGATCATGTAGACTAACATTTCTTGTTTTATGCATGTTCGTTGTTGTTACATGTTACATGTTGTGATCCTTGAGTGTGTATTACATTTTTTGACTCATCTGATTGCCTTTTATTGAGTGTACATTGAATGACTCAGACTTAGTATGACATTGACTATTCTTTGTGTGACATTATCTATTATCATGCGTGTTTCTATTATTTTTTGTGTGCACCATGGCCATGACATTGTGTGTGACTTCATGTGGATTATCTATTGAGCTTCTAGCACCTTGATCTGTATCACACACTTTACTACTTGTGTGTAATGACATGATGCTTATCATGTATTTTTTGTGTAGTATTTAATCAGTGCTTATATGTGATCCTTATTATGATGACTATTATTATGTGCCTCATTATTACATCGACTAGATATGACACTTTTATACGTTAGGATACATGTTTAATATATGCTCAAACAATCTAATCTTTATATGATGACACAATGTACGCATGGTATAACATAATTTACTCATGTTATAACATATTTTACATGTTTGTATCTCTTTTTACATAACATGATGCACATAAATTTTTCATTTCATGATGATTTATTCACACACTACATCCATCACCTGAAAATGGGGGGAATACACAATGGGATTAACATAGAGTTTCAAGCCATCATAGACATATAATACAGATATTCCCACACAAATTGATACACATATATGGGAAAAAAATGATACACATATATGGGCATAGATCGATATACAGTTATGGGTACATATTGATACACATATATGGGAAAATATTAACTCAAATTAGGCACTAATTGAGTAAAATTAGGAGCATATGTGGGGCATATGTCAGATATTCTACATGATAATGAGTGATAGTTCACATATCCTATGGTATTATTACACATATTACATGACATAGATTACACATGTTATTAGATTGGGGGCATATGCAAGGCATATGTGACACATTCTATAAATTTATTTACTCAGGTTTACTTTTATTTTAGTCAATTGTATTGATGGATTACTCCTATTTAATATGATATTCATCTACAATGAATGATTCACAAACTTACTCAGATACTTAGATACCTAGATACTCAAATACTCAGATTTATTGGAACCCATTTGGGTTCCCTTCTCAAAAAAGTTTTAAAGAGAAGTGTGGTTGAGGTTTTGCATAGCTTAACTTCTAACCACTAATCTATATCCACATAAGAGTTGGGGCATATTATTCCCATCCCATGGCTTCCATACAAGCATCTCTTTAGGGCATAATTACCCCATTCTATAGTGACTCCAAAAGGTAGATTGATTCCTACAAAAATAAGTGTATTCATTTGTTATTTTTTCAATTTCATAAATTTTCCACATTACTTCAGATTTTATATCATAACTAGACTCTAATTTTTGCATGTTTTATTGTAGTTCGCACATGATAATTCAAATACATAGGAATACCTGATGACACCATATACAATTATACTCATGTATATAATTTCTCACTCTGTCCTTTACTCTAGTAATTTAAATTATATTATAACAAGGGTGGAATGTAGGCACTCAAATTTGGTATTAGATAATTATCAATGTGCATTTTCTATCAATATGTAATGTACATTAATTGTGTGTACATAAATGACTCTTGTTCATATTCTCTCCTAACCATTCACTTACCAATGGGCATGGCCTTCTCAATTTTTCTTTATTCATACATAGGAATTCCTTAAGTCTCTACCTAAACAAATTATCATCTTAATCAAACTATCATCTGATCTTTAAATCATCATTCTCTATCTCTTAGACATGCCTAATCAAAGTTAGATAAATCTAACTATCAGAGCCTTCTCCATTAGTTGGATCTATTTGTGCACTCTCTAACGACTATTTTCCCAAATTCAAATAATTACTTTGGGTTAGCCTATATATTTTTTCATGTTAGTTTGGAGGGAAATTAACTAAAGAGTCTCTTATTTATACACATCAAGGTTAAACCTATTCCTATTTGACATCTAGAAAGCACTGAACAAGCATATGATATTACACTTGCACATTGAGAAATACTCTACACACTATCATATAGTCTTCAAATATGAGTATCCCTCAAAAGAGCAGTCATAAGCTAGGTCTGAATATCATTACAAGGTAAAATGTAGAGGTTAAAAAGTGTTAAATCCACACATAGGTTACATACATTCTAGCAAAATACTACTCAACACATAATACACCTAGGTGGGAGAACTACGTGTGGTTTGAGCCCTCTTCACAATATTAGAAAGTAGGCAACACTCAATCACCCAATGGGGGGTGATTGGGCTTAGCTCAACCCAACTCACTAACCTAGTTTTCTAGGTCACATTGGTCATAAGAGTGCAATTGAGGGTTTAAAGGTGAAGAAAGATGAATCTAGATCTATGCACATGAATGAGCCTCTAATATCACATAGGAACACTCTTTTGAGGTAGAAACAATGCTCTATGGTGAAACAAACCAGTAGAAACCCATGGGAAACCTCTAACATACAGTTGATAGATCCAACCACCTTAGGCATTTATGCCCTACCAATAATGTCGATGCGAATACTATAATCAACTTCATGATCTAAGCGACCATTGTCCCATTCTAGAGCTTTTATGACACATGTACACAGTCAGAGACCTACATATAATTGAAACACCCTAAGTACCCTATTCTTTTATATATTTATATTTATAGTAAGTACAATAAATGAATTTTACTCTACTAGTTACATTTAGATATATGTGATAGACATTTATTATACAAGCTGAATTATTCGAAAGTCTTATATTGATTAAAACATTAAATAAAAAATAAGATAAAATAAAAATATAAGAAACAAGTTGATCAGGGAAGAAGATAACATAATTTCAAAGTTGGGACTTAAAATTGGCACATTTTTATAAAGATAAGTTTCTCAATATAGAATATAACAAGTTGAAGTGGAATAAAATTGGACCATGTAGAATTTTGAAAATGTTCTCAGTGAATGCTTATGAGATTGAGCTACTGGATTGACTAGTTATTTCAACTATCTTTAATATAACATATTTTTATCCTTACATTGAGGGGCAAGCCAATGGATAAGGATCAAGTTTAGATTCATAATCTATCTTTGATCATCCAAAAACATAGGCTTAGGTTCCTATGCACACTTGTGCACTATTGTTTTATGTTTTGTGACTTGTCATCTCTTGTTACAGTGTTATGCATGTGGAGGAAGATACACATAAAGCTAAATAACATCATCAAGAGTTCCACATGGAAAGGAAATGCATGAAGGATGGTTTTAGTCATGTTCCATTAGTCAGAAGGATGTTTTATTTAGAACATGATGAAATCATTACTTCATGTAGGTGGTAGTTTCAAAATTATTACAAGGTGGTAATTTTAAAACTGTTACTTTGTGTAGGTGGCAATTGCATAATCATTGCTATATAGAAATTAAAAGTTTCACTCCTTTTTTAAAGATACACCAGGTAATACCCTGATGAAAAAAATGACATGTGGACCATTTTCCAAGATAAAGGGAGATCAAAGGATGTGGTAGGATGTCAAAATCAAGTTACCAAGATTTGATGTTAGTTTGGAAGAGCATTGAAGAGTTATCTCAATCACTCGAGGTAGATGAAATATGGATCAAGTAAGTGGGGAGATAAGAATCCATATCAGAGAGAGAGAGAGAGAGAGAGAGAGGGAAGATAAGAATCCAACCATTAGACTAAGGGAGTTTTCTTCATTATTTAAATGAATAAGGAGTGTGTAATCTCTATAACACAACTGAACATTAATAAAGTGTCTCTTTGTTTATATTCTAAGTCATGTGTCCTTGAGAGAATGAGAGTAGTGGAACATAGATGGGGAGTAAGGTAGCCATTTGCTTGACCCACTCATTCTTGCCTATACCAGTCCTCTACCCTCTTTTCTCTTTGGAGATTGTGTGTGTAGATTCCCCTTATAGGTCCACTCTAACCTCCATTATTTGTGGCCCTTGTCTATAGTCTTGGATTTCTTTGTGAACTGACACTCTATGTATGTTGGATTTAAAATGGTCCTCTACCTTTTTCTTATTTATAGGATCCTTATATTAGAGAGACCATTTTAAACCCAATGCATAAAGACAATATTGTAAAACACAATTAGGTACCTAGTTTATCATATTGTTTTGAAAATGCACTCTTCATTTCTATTGAAATATCATCATACATATCACTTGTATAATTGTATGGGAACAATGCACATTATAAAAGGTGAATTCCTTCAAGAAAATTACTCTACAATATATAGATAAAACTTAACATGTTGCATTTTATGCATGCTCATGATATATTTAATTTTTATTTAAAAAATGTGGAATCCAATTATTTAGCTTCCATATATGTAACCATGAAATATATTATTGAATTCATCTATATTCCTTTCCATGAAGACAAAGGAGGTGTTTATGACTTTATCCATGTAGTATCCATGTTACGATATCGATCACCATAAACACCACCATATGACGCCATGGATTCTATTTCTTTCATCTCATTGGGTGTAAACTTCACAAAAAGAGCATCAATGTTCTCTTCCAAGTTCTTAACTTTAGTTGTTCTTGGAATCAGTGCAACATCATTTCCTTGGTGTTGAACCCAAGCAAGTGCAAGTTGTCGTGGGTTACACCCTTTTCTCAAAGCAATTATAGATAGCTTCTCGAATATAACCTTATTCCTTTCAAGCGTCTCTCCCATAAACCTTTGCATACTTTGTAAAAATAATACTTTTATAAACTAAAAATCATTCAAGTTATATATATATATATATATATTAATGCAAAATTATAATTAAACAAAAATAAAAACTTTTTACTTGTAAATATGGATCCTTAACCAAAGTTTTTAAGAATGTGACCACTTTCTTTATTATTTATTAACACGCACAAAAACTTACAAATTACTCACTATTAATAAAAAATACATAGAATTGATGAAAATGAAACTCATAACTTCACATTAAAAATAAAAAATGGAAAGATCACAAATAATAATCTAAAACATCAACCAAAGAACTAATTGCTAATAAACTCTCTAAATGAGAAGAAAAGTAAATGAATGCAAATACCTTTCTATAATCATTATCAGCTAAACTTTCAATAATCTTTGCTCTAGAAGAGAGAAAACCTCTGCCCAAAGGGCTATACGACACAATTCCAATACCAAGTTCCCTAGGAACATTAAAATGTTAAGTCATTCTAATTTAAAAACATCACATATTTAAAAATAGATGTAGATATCTATATAATTTAGTAGTTTTTAATAAAAATAGGAAAATAATAATATGTGTACAATTGATAACTTAAAAAAAGAAGTACGATTAGTGTATTGGTCAATAGTCGGTTTTCGATCTCTTATTAATTAAAAAAATTTAACATAAACTTAAAAAAGTTAATATTTTGACAATCCATTAAATAGAAAATAAGTTTTTAATTGTATAATAATTTTTTTGATGGACACCACTTATAATTTACCATCTAAAATAAAATGAACATTTTTTAAGTTAAAAAAAAAAAAAAAAACAAACAAACTTTTGTACCTGCAAATTGGAATGATTTCTTCCTCTATCCCCCTAGTTCACAAGGACCACTCTATTTGAACTGCTGTTGAACGGCGTGTGCCCTTCAAATTGTTGATGCAGAAGCCTCAGAAAGTCCGATGTATTTTATTTTCCCTTCCTCAACCAGTTTCTTCATTTCTCCAATCTGTAATAACACAGGAGCACACATACTGTCAAACACAAAAGCCGGAGGTTACCCAACATGGGAAATTCAACCAACGAAAAAACAAAACAAAACAAATATTGTAGAACATAACACCCATGGAAACAAACATTTAACTCAGTAAATCTACAAACAGAAGGATAAAGAACATACAGTCACTTCAATGGGGACTCTGGTATCGATACGATGTCGGTAATACAGATCAATACAATCCACATCCAGTCTCTTCAAACTTCCTTCGCAGGCAGCACGAACATACGCAGAATCTCCTCTGAACTGGCTTTTCCCATCTTTATAAATAATTCCAAACTTGGTAGTCAATTGCACTCTCTCTTATAAGATCTGCAAGTCAATTCCCAACTTAATAAGAGACTTGAAGATCAAGTACAACAATAAGAACTTGGGGCGTACCGCCAAACTGTTTGGAAGACAGATTGTTCCTTAATGACCTTCTCCACAATACCCTTTAACACAATGGCACAGCCATTGTTATTTTTTTTCTACCTTTGTCTGTGCTTTTGAGAAGGCTGAGAGCCTCCGTGTATTTATAACCGCAGATTGGCTGGAGGGCACTGAATAACCAAAATATTATATTGAATAATTAATAGATATTTAAAAATGATTAATATTTTAAAATAATTATTTAATGATATTTTATTGGGTATTATATATTTTATTTAAATACTTATTTAATAATGTTCATTAAATATTAATTATTAAATATCATGTATTATATGTTGATCATATTAACTTTTAGTTATTTATGATAGAATTTAAAAAACTCGTCAATTTAAATTAATGTAATTAGTTTTATTTAGTTCTATTAAAATTAAGAAATTGTATGTATTATAAATATTTTTATATAAAATTATATTTGTATTTATAAATAAATTATTATAATTTTAATTAAAGAAAAAAAATATTATTATTCATTATAATAATAGACTACAAAATGTAATTGAAAATAATAATTTTGTAAATTTTTTTAAATTAAAAAAATAAAAAAATAATTATATTAGGGGAAAGGTCTCAATAGTTATGCATGTTCCAATTGTAAAACAGGATTTTTGTTAATATGTATTTCATTGATGGAACATATTGGTGTGTAGAAACATTTATCTAATACTTGTTCAATATTTACTCTATAAAATTAAAAGTGACCAATCACATTTTGACAAGTAAGACTCAAGTATTGATATTCTAATGCACAATTATTGGTACTCCAAAGGTTAAGTTTTGGTTATAGGTTTAAAAAATGTATTTTATGACCTCTCATAATAAAATCGATTATATCGTAAAATGTATAATGTGTTAAACCTTAAAACCTTAGTTACAAATAGTTAAGACGACATATTAAAATGAATAACAATTTCAAAATTTAATATAATGTTATGACACTTTAATTCGCTATCCAAAATTATTATGCACGACTATTAGACCCTTTCCCCTAATCTACTTGTAATTAAATAGCCGAAATATTTGTTAATCTCATTCCATATGTAACCACAAATCTTATGCCATTGCTTTCGTCATTTTCGACAAAGATAAGGAAATGAGTTTCGAAGGGAGGCCTTCAACGATGGAAAATGGGAGAATTCGTCGTCTCAGGTATTTCAAACTGTGGTTTGTCTGTGAGTAAGTTGGGATTTTAAGGAACTTAGGCCAAACAATCTACTTACTATTGTTTTTCCATTTTAGACTCTGGTTTTTCAACGTAAATATTAAACTTTTATTGGATAAATCTTATCAAATAAGAAAGATTAATTTCACAGACAAAGGAACTCGTGTTATGGCAGATGTCAGCATATTTCACATATGGTCACGAAAATAATGATAATATATATATTTTTTAAAATGAGTTAAATAATAAGTATTATTACAAATGCATAAAATTATAATGTTTTGGAAGATATTTTATATATTGAAAACATATATTTAAACATAAAAATTAGTAATTTGTAAAATAAAAATAGTATGATGTACGTGGTAGGATTTTATTATATAAATGTAAATATTTGTAAATATGATATAATAGAATCGTATTCTATTGAACAAAAGAATATGTATACTCATAACACACAATGTATTATATATATAAACCTAAAATTTAGGTTAAAATTTAGATTCAATGGTTGGAGCATATTAAGATTTAAAAAAGACTCAAATATTTAAGAACGATTAAGGGTTTGGAATAAGTAAATAGGAGTTAGGTATAGTGAAATCAAGAGCATAGGTATAGTGAAACCAAGAGCATATAATAGAATAAATTCTATAACAATTGCATGAATTTAAATGAGACACTATGTTAAGTAAGGTTTAATTTTAACGGAGAAAATATATCAACAAATCTTAGCAAATTTATATCTATTATAATATAAAGCAAGATTTAATCTTAGATGAATAAAGAATATGTAAGACAATGTAAATTCACCAAAATATATTATGAGTAAATGGATTTCAATCAAATTACAACACAAATATTTATAAACATTTAACTAGTTTTGAGTAAATATAAAATTGTAAATCTAACTTAATTAATGCTATAAAACTAAATTAATGAGCGAAAAAGATGGTTTAGAATAATATATTGACATTTTGAGATATTGGTGAAATCTAACATTGTAAATCAAAGTTTTGTGGCAAGACAATGAGAATCTTAAAAGCTTTTAGTGAATGAAAACTTTGTCCAAACAAGTCAAGTTCCATTTATGAACACTTTAAATGTAGTGAGTACAACTAAGAGAAGTGTCAAGAAGGTGAAAACATTTTTTACGACTATATACGTCATATTCAGGCCTCTAGAAACTTTGGTCATTTTTCTAAAACTTTGTGTGAATATCTAGGAAATTACATTTCTTCAAACCTTGATTGGGTAGCTGAACCTAAAAATGATAAGGAAAAACAATGTATTTTGGAGCTTGTGTCTCAATCGAGAATATCTAAGCTTCCTTGATAATTGTCACACCCATCAATAGTATATATTATTAAAAAAAATTAATAATTAGAACAATTCTTCAGTGAGGAAAACTATTCTAATGCATTGTGTTGCTTCTATGAACTTTAGTGCTATAATGAATGCTCTTTTAAAATTCTTGTTTGATTTATCTAAAATGCTTAATAGATCATTATCATAGTGAAATAAAAGATTAAAAGATGTTTTTCCTAATAATATCTAGATTTATAAATGCACTAAGATGCCTATATATTTATATATGATTTAAATTTAAACAAGGACACTATTGGCATTCAAACCAACATCAAACAATCAAAAAAGAGATAAGACGGGACCACGTACCCTTGTGACACCCAACAAACCCAAAACATGACAAATTTAGTAATTATGTTTATGGGAGGGACCACAAAAATCACAAGGAATGGGAAAGGGAGGAGAGAGAAAAAGGGGACCTGATGACGAAACATGCCAATAACACTTAATTTGGACAAATAACTGATAAATACATAAGTACTTTAGAATGTTATAATTTAACTACTAATAAATGTTTAAGGACTAATTTTAGATTTCTACAATTGATTAGGGGAAGGGGACCAATAGTTGGGATCCCTAACTTCGAGGTCTCACATTTTTTTAAAAACATTATGTTATAACTCAGCACTTTATATTTATGTAGTTTAACTAGTTATTAGTCAAAATAAGTTGTCCTAGAGGCTTTTTAACTTTCTCTAAAGTTGTATGATGATTTTTCCATGGACATGTCTTTTTTTAATCTTTTTTAAGGTGTGAGCAATAGTTGGGACCCTAATGTCCAATTAATTTTATAAATTTGACCAATAATGATACACAAATAGACATTTTTTTTGCATTGGCTTAAAAATGTGTGCTCTTAGCCACGCCATCGAATTGCAATGGGTCATTAATAGAAAAATGAAGGGACATGTTGGAAGATGGGTGGGTTATTAATATGCAATGATGGACCATGTTTAATGACATTTAGCGGGCTTTATTTCCATTAATGTTGCAAGTAAATGCTACCATCTGCACCATCTACCACCTATTCGGTATGGCTTTTCTAGACTATTCTCCCCAAATAGTCATGTAACCCTTATGCCTCTTCCATCTTTTGTAACGTTTCACAGAGCTTGTAGCGTCGGTAATTCAGAGGGACAAAATGTTATTTCAAGGTGTGTGCCTATAATTGAATACATGTCAGTCTTCAGTTATTTTTTGCGTACCTATAATACATGATTTTTATTGTTATTTTAATGGTTTTTAACTTATCTTTACAACTTCATCAAATTTTATGGTATGTTCATGGTGTGGCCTCACAATTTTCATTCACATAGCAGTAAATGTTATTATTTTTGTATCAAATGATATTATTTTTTGAATTCATTGGCCATGTTGGGACACACTTGTGACATTAATATGCAACATAAGGCCATGTTAGAAAACACTTGGGTTACTAATATGCAATAGATAGTTTCAAAGATGTCTAGCTGCCTATTAATGCTGCCATGCGTGTCGTATTTAACCTGTTTGGTGTGGCTTGTACAAGTCACTTTCCCTAAAATGTAATGGAACCCAAATTCTTATTATTATCATTATAATTATTTTTGTGTGCCTTTACATCTATGTGACTTTTACTCACATGTGAATGAAAATCTAAAGGTTTTCATTTACATACCAATAAATGTGATCATTTTTTTACTTAATATGCAATAAAGGGCCATGTTCGAAGATGTTTAGCGGTTTGTGTTTCCATTAATGTGGCTAGTTAATGTTGTCAAAGATAAACTCTACAACCTATTTAGTGTGCCTTGTTCAAGTCAGTCTCCCCTCACAGTCATGAAACTCAAATGCCTCTTTTACAGAATGCATTGTTTCATAGAGATTGTAGTGTAACCATGTTGGAGGGATGATACTTTACCCACAACGTCGACATGTTTTCATTCACATCTAACTCAATATTTCCTAGTGTTTGGATGGAAGCCCTCAAGGTTTTCATTCACATTTATATCCCTACTTACAACATGTAGATAATATAATGATTCATAATTAAGGCCAAGGTTTGTTGTTCCCTCTTTTAGCCAATCTGGTGGGCTTAACTGAGAACACAAACTTTTAAACCACATGGTTTGTCATTTTTAGTCATTTTATAGGTGTGAGAAATAACTAGGACCAATAATAATAAACAAATGAATAATTTTTTTACATTATCTTAAATATTTGTGCACTGAGGAACCCTGTCATGTTTTTGTATCTGAATTCATATGTGATGCATTTATATTTCCATCGATGTTGTGTTAATCCTTTCAATGTGCTATGTTAAAATGTCACTCACTCGCAATAAATGTGAGATGAATGATGATGGAACCTAATAACCTTTTATGTAGAATGCATTGTTTAACAGAGATTTTGGATTCGACATGTTAGAGGGATGAAATGTTACCTGCCTTGAACAACCTACAAACTGAACATGTGCTAGTGAACATTTGTCGGTATGTGGTTGGAAACCCTAAAGGTTTTCATTCACATACTAGCAAATGTTATTGTTGTCAGGTACCCCTAGAACAACAAACATGCTCTGGTACCAATTGTTAGGATCTTGCTCCTCAGAAAGAGCACAATATGATTACCAAACTTAAGCAATTAAACATGCAAAAATAACCAGAAACACGAGTAACTAGAATTCACCAATAGCACAGAATATGAGAGACAATATACACTCTTATATATTAATACTTGTACAGAAAAGAATACAATAAAGAGCCGCCACACTCTTCCACCTTACAGAGGCTTCCCACACCTCAAGTGTACAGTAATTCTTCTTCAAAACACTCTCCTACCAAAAAAGGGTCCCAACACACAACTCACACACAGAATTGGTGTTCACCTCTCCAACTAATCAGTAATAACCCTGCTAGTACACCAAGCACTCTATAGTACTTCAAATTGATCTCCCATGAACCTGCAACCTGCAATTCAACAGACCATACTCACCATGGAAGGATCTTCCTTGCCTTCCTTTCTAGCTCATACATGGAACTAGGAGGAACACACTCTTTGTTCTCTTCACTAGCACACTTTACAATACATGCCAATGGGTCTATAAATAGATCCCAGACTTAAACAATAACTTAGACTCATATTTTACTAATAATAGACACGCAACTTAAGACTCGAAATAGCCTTTACATGCAAACACTCCGTTCACTAAACTAACTGTTCATGCAACGAACAGTTTTGGAACACACATGCGACCGACGCCGGTCCCTGCTTGCCTAGTGCTGCCAATGTCGGCTGACTTCTTGCAGTCGCCAGTTGCCTTCTGCACTGGTCATGACCGACGTCGGTCATGCTGCCGATGCCGGTTCTTCTGGAACTCAGCAACCTCTCCATGTCTGCAACAGGTTGAAGCTTTTAGCTCCACAACCTAACAATTGTATTTGTATCAAATTTAAGATTATCATTCACATACTAGTAAATATTGAGTTAGATTTATTAAAGCATATCCTTTTGTGAATTCGAGTTGTTAAGTAATTGATATGCTATTATCATTAATGTTGTTGTGTTATTCATTCAATTTTTCAACATTACAAATATTATTTGTGTTAGTTATGTTTGATATTTTAGCCATTCATAATGCTATGTTTTTAATATCTAAGACACATGTCTATTTCCTTACCTCTAACTTTCCATGTCCTAACCAAGCACCCACTAAACATTCCCACACCCAAATTCTTGTTTGGATGGAAAGGGATTTTAACTTGGGATGGAAGACTAAACATTTACCGATATACACATAAATGCTTATTTGGATGGAAATTTATTTGAATTTAGGATAAAATAATTATGAAAATATTGACCTATACATAGAAATGTGATAGAATATCTATGAATTAATCTATGAATTTATTATGCACTTGATTAATTCATAGATATTCTATCACATTTCAAAATTTAACGGGCATGAAATTATTGCTTGCTTGGATGGAAATGGATTTGAACTTGGGATAGAAGATTGAATATTTATTAGTACGTGGATGGAAGCCCTAAATGTTTTCATTCATAAACTAGTAAATGTTATTGTCTTTGTATCAAAATGAAGGTTTGCATTAACATACTAGTAACTGTTATTGTCTTTATATCAAAATTAAGGTTTTCATTGACATACAAGTATAATGAGTACTGATTTCACATGATTTTTATAAATTTGACCAATATTAATATACAAATAAACACATTTTTCTTACATTACCTTAAAAATTGGTGCACTTAGGTACGTTGTCTAGTTAACATGGGTCATTAATAGAAAATAAAGGGCCATGTTATAATACGAGTGTGAGAATGATTTAACATTCACTGATATTTGTATGGAAGCCCTGAAGGTTTTCATTCACATACCAATAAATGTAATTGTTTTTGTATCAAAATTAAGATTTTCATTCACATACCAGTCAATATTGAGTTAAATGCATCAAACCAAATCATTTTGTGAATGCATGTTATTGTGCTATTGATATGTTGTTGTGAAGTCATGTCGTTGTGTTATTCACTCACATTTTAAACATTACAACTATTATTTTCCATTTCTATCATCAAAATGTTTTCCATTTTATTATCAATTATTTTATTCATTTTTGAATGTTTTTTATAGAAGTTTAATTGTTGTAAAGGGTGAATGTTTGTTGGCCTGCTTGTGACAGTTTTACAAACATTGTGTGTCTTGACACTTTTTATGTTTGTAGAGATTGTACTAATTTGTCAATTATTTTCATTGTGTTTCTTAACACAAGATATATTTACAGAGATTGTACTATTTTTATGCTCTTACATTGATTACATTCTGATTCTTAACACACTTATTGTGATTCTAATATTTTTATTCCTTGTATTATTTAAATGTGTTTTTGATGTTTGTTTTAAGTGGGTAATGATGAAATTTTTTGAAGTAAAGAGGGATGAATAATAATGGGGAACTCAATTTCAGGTGAAGGTTTTTAAACATTCATTATGCTTATGATCCATTTCCATGTTGAATAGTAGATAACAATTAAATGTCATTACATTACATAATCAAAATAATGCATTATATAATCATTAAATTAATTAATACACTTGATTACATTGCATAAATAAATTAATACATTAGATAATAAGTAAAATAAAAGTTACACCATCCAAGGTGAGAAAGGAGAGTTATGTCGTTCATTGGCTATATTTGGAGAAAGTGGAGTTGTAGTTGGTCCTTCAAGGGGTATGTCCTTAGTGGTATTTTCTGCCATGTTAACACATTTAGGAGGATGGATCCGACATGAACCAATTGGGGATAGAATGTTTATCATGTCTTTCATTATGTGATGTTGTTTGGGTAGAGGATTGAATTCGTTGTTTAAACACCTTTGCCTCTCCAATTATTTTTTGACCTTCTTGAATTCTCTCTCCCTTCTATCATGCTCTTTCTTTTTCTCCTTTTTTTTACCTTTGTTGTATCTTCTCCTACTCTTTTTTTCCATTTTATTTCATTTTGAACTTTCTATTGTTCCCTTCTTTCTCTCTCACCCTACCTAAGGGCTTTCCTCTCATTAGTGTGTTTTTTCTTCCTTGCTTTCAGTTCTTCAACATTATTCTTGTGGAACTCCTATTGTATTAAAAATTGCCTATAGTCATTTGATGTGGGTATTTGAGATTGTCTACTCAGCCTAAGTGCATTGTTTCCTAATTTATTTACAACCATTTATGCTAGTAATTTTAGAAATGTTGATATTGAATATTTTTTCAATCAATTCTGGTTGGCCACAATCAGGATCTTTGACTGCATTTTTTGATATTTCCACATCAACATCTAAATCAGTTGTCACATAATCAAAGTCTCATTATTTACTTATTGCATAGCAATGAAATATATCAGGTGGGATAGAAGGTGGTGGTGATAGGATTGACATAAACACATATAATATAATTATTTCACAAGCAAGGCCAATATTTTTTGCACCTTCATTTAGCCATTCTAGTGGGCTTACTTGGGTAGGCAGACTTAAAACGTCTTGGTTGAAACTAAATGTTGCATCCATTTCATTCAATACATCTTCAAATGTTTCTTATTTTTTATTGTGATTTATTACCTGTTCACTTTCATTTAATGTAACTATAACATTTTATGCATTTATTACCTTCTCACCTTCAACAACATTTTCTAACTACATTTGATCAATCTGCTGCATATTAGCTTGAATATCACGCTCATTCAGCCCAACCAACCTCATTATATTTTAAGTTGCACTAATTTTATTCTCTTTAACATAAATGTTGCACTTGAAATCATGTCATTGGCTACTACCTCAGGATTTAGGGGCAACATACTTGTCCTTCTAAATCCATATTTTATATAGTTAGGAGTTTGTGCCATATTCAATGTTATGCTACCTAAAGTGGCCAATTATATTATATTTATCTCACAACGATCATGCATATCCATCCATGACATCCTATCATTCCTAAAGTAGTCCTTAAATGGAAAAATCACACTTACATCCAATGGCTGCAATTTGTGGGTAGTATGTGTGGGCAATGTAAACAGGTCAATCCCCAAAGCTCTTGATGCAGAGTCATGAAGAAATAACATGTGTAGGTTATGAGTCATAATGAGTTTTTGGTTTTATAACATGAGAGGGTTAATTATAGGACTCTTAGAGTGTCTTAATATCATTAGAATGCATGAGTTTAGTGTTTTAGTGGCTTTTGGCATTTTCCCACCAAAACACTAAAGTTGAAAATTTGAAATTCATAACAAGGATTAAAATGGGAGTTTGGGTCTTGCGTGAAATATAAATGATTGTAAATGTTAGTAGGGTCCTATCTAGATCATAAAAGTGGTGTAGAGGTGTTTCTAATGTGTGTTTTCATTGGAAAAATAATGCAAATCAAGAAACAAGAAAATGGTTATAACCACCACCCTACGTGGGTTAGGCTTGTAAGAATAAGGTTCTTGTTTTAGTTTTCAATATATAACGTTGGTGTGCATTAGAGAGATAAAGTGTGAGAGGGTAAGTAGAAGGAAACCCTTAAATTTGGAAGAGAGAGCACATTTAAAGATAAGAAAGTGTCCGTGATCGGTTTCTACTTATTTATTTGTAATAGTCTGTGTATGACTGGTTATATGTGTTTTGAACTCAATATATAAAGGAGTATTTTAAAATAGATGTCTTTTACTTGTTCAAAATTTAGCATTAACACCCTCTCTTGCTAATGGCTATTCTCAATAAGAGGGAAAACATTTAATTTTACAGCTTTAGCAGCCAACTAGATCATTAAATGACAACTATTCATTTGTGGGGCCTAAATGGATGCAATTATTTTCTCTTTCATGAATGTAATGAATTTTTGACATAGCTTCAATTCTCTTCAACTTATTTTGTCTCCCGTAGTGTAAACCATGTGGAATTTTGTTCAAAAACTTAATATCCTCATTAAAATCTTAGTCAAAACATCTTCTAGACAACTACATAGTTTTAAATAGCTAATTTTTTTAATCTTTTCAACCAATGGTTGATGAAAATTATAATGACGAGGTTGCCTAGGTTTATAATAACATTGTAAGCATGTATTCCAATAAACTATTCTCTTATTATGTTTTTTATGTGCCCAACTATATTAATTTGATATAATTCCATGAATTATGTCATTACTTATGGATTTCAAATTAATTTTTGATGTGATGAATGCATTACTGAGTTTTATTAAACATGAAGTAACCTATCGATAATTTGTTAGTCCAAAAGCCACTTTCTATTAGCATATTGGTTTAAATTGTTAAATGGAAACAACCTCTATAAAACACAAATTCTCAACACGTGTTGAAAGATGATGTTAACAAATCGATCAAAATATGAAAAATCGTAAGGACCCAAATTGGATTTGTACCCATCTCTACAGTAGGCATGGTTCATTGTCTAAGCTTAAAACATCCTCTTTCTTTATTTCTTTCTGACATCCTATATATTCATCTATCCTTGATGATACCCTCTCTCTCTATAGGGCTAGAAAATCTATTTTGCAATCGTACACTCAACATAATCTGTCAAGTGGTTAATAAAATTGAAATGTATTAAATAAATTTGTAGAATATGTCAATAAATCAATTAAACGTTGAATATCAATATCATGTCATAATTTGAAAATGAATCAATATATTATCCTTATTGTTAATGTCACCTTTATTCAAACCTGTGCAAATCATTATCTCAACATGTTATCCAATATTCAATCAATATCATGTCAAATACACAAACATGTATATTCATCAATAGTTAAAAACAACATATTGTAAGAAAACACATTAACTAAGAATTCATTTCATTTAGCATAGAAAAATAATTATATAATCAACTCTTAAAACATTTTAATATTTTGATCATGTAAGTTTGTGTGATACGCCACGTCAACACAAAACAAGTAATAATTACATTCATAAAAATGGGATATGACATTTTTTAGTATATAAAAACGTTTCAAAAATGAATGATTAAAAAAACTTAACAGGTTTTTGATCCAAATGCAAATAAGAGTCGTGATGCAGTTTTAGTACTCATTGCTTAGAGGAATGTTAAGAGTGAAAGAGCTTTGAGACTTGTTTAGAGTTGTATAAAAATAAAGTTTTGATTTGCAAAGATTATGGCATTTGGTAGAGGTTCTCATTGCTCAGAGAAATTAGGGAATGTTTTTCTTCAAGATTGAACTTCGTGGAGTTTGTGACTCCGTGGCCACTATTATTATGACACATGTGGCTTTTGTGTGCCTTCATGCATAGATGCATTAAAGATTATAGTTCATGTTTTATTACGTTTGAGATCTGCAAAAGCCATGTGGCTTTGGTCACAGTGATGGTGTGAAATATGAATCGCTTGGCCACTATAATAGCTTTCACACATTAAGAGACTGTAATGAGTTCTCGGTATGCACATAGGTCTTAATGCTTCTAAATTAGGCCACACCACATGTTATTACAATTATGAGTGTTTTTAAGATTCACATAGCCTTAATACAAAATAAGACTAACTCCATCCCAACAGTGTGAATCATGACAACGTTATCTAACCCTACAAGTTGTGTAATGGCCCTTTCACACTTGAAGCACAATGACCCTACATTAAAACCATATGTCATGATACAGTTTTAGTCCTTGCAATTGAAAAAAATAATATAACAAACCCATTTATTGTATTTTTTAAATCTAAATAAATAATGTTTAAACTTGTACAATATAATATTATTATTATTTTAAAAAATAATAATAATATAATTAATAAAATATTCACATAACAAATAATTTACACAAATTGAAAATATAAAATATAAAATGATAAAAAAATATATATATTAATATTAAATGATGATTTTTTACACTACCCTACTTACTCATACTTCTATTCCAAATGAAGAAATAATCTTGCCCTTACCCTTACCATCTCCATCTCCATCTCCATCTCCATCTCCATAGTTGTTAAGGAAGACAACTTACAATTGTAACACTACTAATATTCTACCAATATATATTTTATAAATTATAAATGAAAGGTGACAAATTTGGGAAGATAAGGTTTGATTAAAAACGAAAGAATCTTTTGGGCGGATATGATGAATGAGCCCTTAATAATTAATAATTTTTTTCTTAAAAGAATAATGTTGTACTGCGTTAAGGTTTTCGATTGGACGGATACCGGCAGTGCACGGCTCAGATTGTTCAAAATAGCCAAATAATATCTGCTCTCTGTGTTCAACTTTATCGTTTCGATATTGCTCCCACCATTCACCTGATTGCGCTTTGCACGATAAAAGTTTTTACGGCGTTTAGTTGTTGGATAGCGATGACGAAGAATGCGAATTAAAAAGCTCGCATGCCCCACCGGCAGTGCACGGCTCAGATTGTTTCAATAGCCAAACAATATCTGCTGTCTCTGCTCAACTTTATCGTTTCGCTATCGCTCCCATTATTCACCTGATTGCCCTTTGCGTAACAAAGGTGCCAAAGTAAAATGGAGAAAATCCAATAAGTTCAAGGTTCGAAACCCAATAGCAATGGAGCCTTATCTTTTTGGTTTTAAGCTTAAGTAAAGGTATGAAGCAACCGATGCTCCTCCGATCATGGATAATTTAGCTCCTCCGATCATGGATAATTGAGTTCCTCCAGCGGGTGGTCATATGAACGATAGATGGATTCTGTGTTTGCTTGGATTTGGAAGGGGGCGACTTGTGTGCAGGGGTTAAATTTGACGGTCACCCTTACTCGTCAAGAAATATTTTTGTGACGGTTTTCAAACTAATGTCACTTTGCATGTGATGTTCATTTTTTATTTTTGACTTTCATAATTTTGTATAGAAACCAGTTAAAGTTTGTTTTTATTGCCTATATAGCTGAGAAAGAACATTCACTACGACTACACACATTACCTTGAGGATGCTCTATCATTGAAAGGGCTCGTGTTCCTATTTTCAATGTGAGATTGGTCTAATGGAGTTTTAATAATGTATAGGAATAAAATGAATCTTTTCTATTAAAATAGGAGCTTTAAAATTTCAATTCAACAAATAATTCCCTAAACTAGTGGGCGCTGAAAATTTCCTTCAATAATTTAAGATTTTTTTTCAATAATTTAAGAATTTTTTTTATAGGTTAGTATGAATGATTTTTTTAAAGATTTTATAACTGATAAAAATATAAATCATTTGTTTACATATAATTCTTAAAATTTCTTTTAAAATTTCTCAACATAAAAAATAAATAAAAATCCATGAAATTTCTATGCTAAAAAAGCTACTAAATTTCTGAAGAAGGTAAACCTCTTACTCTAGTGAGAAGGGTGATTAGGTCACTGACTTATATAAAATCATTCCTTGGAAAGCTCTGTGGCCATCTTGACAAGTTCACCCTTAGAGTTTTAAGCCATCTATTGTTGATTACTTTCTTCATTCTTTCAAGATCTTTGTCATACTCCCTTTGTGATTCAACAAAATTGAGCTTTAATACTTTAGTAACAGGAGGACACATAAACACTTTGTCAATGAATTTAGAGTCCAGTCTGATCACCATATTACCATTAGCATCTAACACATCCCTAGTATCCTTATTTTAGAATTGAGCACACTGGAGAATGAACTCTGTATTGTGAGCAGCTATAGGAAAAGAAGAAACCAAATGAATATTATTCTTGATTATCTTCTTCATTTCATAACTTGGATTGCTTGATTTATTTCTTTTCAAGAACTTAGCCATATCCACGTGGCCAATCTCTGTATCCCTAATGTCATTGACATTAGAAGTAACTGAGGTGATTGCAAAAACACCTTGATACTTGTACTTCATTATCTTCAACTTTTTTGGAGAAACCTTAGTCATCTAGAAGGGCTTTTTTCGAAAGGATTTTGATGAAGAAGGATCCTTGAGAGAAACTGCAACAAGAATCATAATTGTATAATCAGGGAAAAATTGGCAATCTAAAAAAAACTACATGTTGGTGAACATGACCATTGGAATGCGCTTGAAAGGGCTAAGGCATGAGTAGGCTAAAAATTTAAAGGGAAGTGGGCTCAGAAAGGCAAAAAATTGAAATTTTTGAGAGTTAAGAAAATTTGGGGAAATGCATGTAAGGGCAACAAAAATCGCTGCCCTTACATTTAGGGGATGGTCTATTGATGTATAGGTGGAAATTTTTACTACCTTTGCATGTTGGGTTTGTGTAGGGGTGGAAAAAATTGCCACGTATGCACTGGTGGAAAACTTGTGTAAGGATGGCAAAAATCACCACCCTTTCACGAATGGCAAAGGATGGTGTAAGGGTGGTAGAAATCACTGCTCTTGCATTGGTTCATTTAATATTATGTAAAGGTAGTGATTTTCACCACCCTTACACCAGTTAAGGGTTTTTTTAGATATTTCTGGTTTTGGGTTTTTGAGGGGGAGAGGGAGAAGAAAAAAGAAGAAATAAACAACCTATAAAGGAAAAAAGCAAAAAACTAGAACTTAAAAGAAAAGAGAAAGAACGAAAAGAAAACCTAGAAATAAAATAAGGAAGAATGCAAAACCCTACATGGAAAATTGAATTCCCACGCTTGAAGCCAAAAAAATCATGATCCCACTCATTTGTTTGATTGACTGGATGCAGGGAGGAGTCAAACAACTTGGAATGATCCAAATGAGGCTCAAATCAGCATAAAAAGGGCAAAAACTGACTTCAACCACTCAGTGCACACGGTCATAATGTCACGTGTGAGATTAAAAATAATGTATGGGTGGTAAAAATTTCTGCCTCTACATGATGAAGAGAAATAAATATGCAAGAGTGGCAAAAATTACCGCTCCTGCATGGAGGCACTTGAAATGCAAGGGTGGTGATTTTTGCCACTCTTGCATGGAAAGATGTAAGGGTGGTGAAAATCGCCGCTCTTACATCTTAACACAAAACAACATGTAGGGGTGGAAATTTTTGCTGCTCTTGCATGTGAATGAAAAAACATGTAAGGGTGGCAAAAAATGCCGCTCTTGCATGTAAAACACTAACTCCTTAAAATTTATCAAAATCTTGATGTTTTGATTACATCAAGACTGCAACAAATTTCACATTTCCTAAGAAATCGTAATGAGGGAGGGTTGTGAACTTTTCAAGGAGTTAGTCGACTACGCTTGAGATCAAGAGAAACTTGTCTCGAATGAAGAACTTAGAGTGAAATGAACAAGTTTCCTAGGGGTTATTCCAAAAATGAGTGTAGCTAATTTTGGGAACAACATAATCAAAGAAAGTTCTTTTAAATGGATTAACAGAATTTTATTCAAACTTAGACTTGACTATGTTGGTCTTCTCCATGCAATAAAAATTTATTCTTTCAACACCTATTGATTAATCCATGCAAACTCAATTGTGCAAAATAAATGGTGAGCAAAGGATAAATCTAAGGTCAAAGTAAGTGAGACATATATTATATTTATCTATGTTTAGTTAACTAATTATCTTCAATTTAATTAAGACTTACTTTATAGAGATGACCCAAACTTGAACCTTTTGAAATGGAATGACATGACACATACCATAATAAAGAAGCATGAAAATAAGCCACCAAAGGTGTATGGATAAGTGTGCAACTTTGGTATAATAAATTGCATCATTAATAATGATAATGATGGGATGTCATAAAAGGGGTTTTTAAATGAAGTGATAAATCATTGTCACCATCAAAGTGCCACATCATCATTTCATTTAATTTCTAATAATTTGACAAAATGGCTGGTACACTCCATAGAAACATGTGGCACTAAACTGTATCAAGTAATTATATTAAACTATGGACTTGTGTAAATGTGAAGTTTCATACGAACCATTTCATTTCTATAGATTTCAACATAAATTGGTCTATAAATCCTTAGTGATTTTTGCCTTTAAATTTTAATAGAAGTTGGTCTAAACCATAATCAAAGTTAAAGGAACAAAGTTGTCTATAAATCTGCATAGAAATGGGATAGAAAATGAGATCAGAGCTGAAGAATGTAGCAAAGTTTCACAAAGACAAAGCTTCTGTGGTAGTGTTTAGAGTAAATAGCTAGCTCCCTTTCATTGAAAAGCTCTAGGGTTTTGATGAAATAATGGTAAGAGATTTCATCACTAATCTCACCTCTGAATTTGTAGTTGTTAAAGGCATTTTTATTCTTATTTCAACTCAAATTATAAGTCAAATCATACAAGTTTTAGAAGAAAAAATGAGAGTGACAGGAAAATTTTCATTTAGTGATTTAATTAGTCAGTATAATGGTAATGAGTAGACTGGGACTTCGTTTCCAATAGTTTCTAAGGGAAAATGAAAAAGGATTAGTAAAAATTCACTTCCTGAACCCTATAAATATGTAACCAAGTGGATACTCAAGTATATCATTTGTGAGGGGAAACATAGTCTTTTAAGAGGAGACACCATGAAAATGTTAATACACCTTAAGCATGGGTGACAAAACCCTCAATAAAATATTAACCTCCCATCCTTCTTATATGGTGCCCTTAAAATTATGACTATAACTCTTACTGCTACTTTTAGGCACCATGGCCTTGTTCACCTAATTATCCAACATCACTTCCTTTGGCAAGGACAAGAGGTTTGGGAGGTATTTCAAAATAGTGTAACATAACAAATTCCAAATCTGTCTACACAAGAGACTTGAAATTTACAATAGGAACATTCAGCTCCACCTATTGCATCAGTTGAGAAAACAACTTCAAAGAAGAAATCATAGACTATAGTCTCAACAGAAATCCCTTCTTCTTCAAGAAGAATCATAAGGTCTCAAATCCCTATAGTTTTAAGGTCTCCACAAGAACCTCATGAATCTATAGTACAACTAATTCCTTTGTCAGGAAGAATAAAATTGAGATGAAAGGTTGCTGCAAAATTTGACAAGACCAAGGGTTTGATGGTTGAGAAGGAAAGACAACTGAGTGTAGCTCAAAGAGTGACCAAAAGAAGGAGAAGGATAATTCTGATAGATGAAGATGAACAAGAGCATGTAGACATTTTGGATAGTATTAAAATGGTATCTCATTCCCTTATACATCAAAATATCCTTAAAACTATAGATGTTGAAGAAACTCCTTTCAAAAGGAATTATCCAATCATAATAGAGGAGCCAATTCTAGAAGAAGAGCCAAACACGGCAAAGGAATCAAGTATGGTGGGACAACTACTTGTTTTAGTTGAAACTACAATAAATAAAGGGAAAAATATATGCACAAATGAGAAAGGTGAGTCATCTAATCTAAATGATCATGTTATGTAGTTAACCTTGCAACTTTCTCAAGCTCAAGATTTAGAGCAACAACAAATAGCTGACATTACTGATTTGATCAGTCAATTACAAAATAAGGATCATCTCGACTCATTATTGGTGAAAAAATTGGACACAACATCTATCAATCATGCAGCAAAAGTTCACAGATTACAAGAAATAATAAAATAAAATGACATTAAATAAATATACCTTTGGATATAAGTATAAAATCTAAAGAAGGAGAATATGAGATTGTAGAATTTGGTAAACTCTTCCAAAGCACCTTCTGATGTTGCACCTTCTCCTCCTAAGGTATTTGTTGACCATAGTTATAAAACAAGTTATCCAGATATTCCTCCCTTGAAAATTCTACATCAAATTGAAGAAGAATATTCCATACTTAAATAGAAAAACAAAGTTGTAACTTCTTCAAACAAAATATTAGAAAATGAAAAGAAAGAATTAGAAGCTAAGGTCTAAGATTTAGAAGAAATTTTATAAGATGCATGCAAATTAGGAGAATCTCTTTTGGCATGTATGAATCCTTCTCTTGCAAATAGTTTATTTTTATTTGAACAATTTTATAGATGGCAGCTTGTGAGGATATCTTATCATCTTCCTTACAAAATTTTACAACAAACAACATTTCTTGAAATTTTCTATAGTGTTGAACCTAATCAACAGGATTTGCTTTGTGAATTTTATTTGCATGATTTGATCATAGGAGACCATGAGCATAATAAATTTTTGATAAACCTTCATGTAGGATAAGTTCAACTAAGGGCATTACATTCTACATTCAAAAATCAAATAGCATGGAAAAGCAAATTTGAGGAGCATACAAATCATGCTAAGACTATAGGATTGTGTATCAGACTAGCCTTTCCTATTCCCAGATTGATCAAACAAAATTTTAACTGTTCTTGTTTAAGCGATGAAGTTAAAACCAATTATTTACAAGCTTTATATGATTTTTCTATTTATTTTCACTTGTTTTCAAGATAGAGTTTTGATTCAGTGGTGACTACAAGTGTGAAAAGGTGGGACCAACTTTTAGTGCCTCTTAAAAGATGAGAGGCCATGTCTCCAAATAACTTAAGATGGAGTATGAGGAGAGCTTCCTCAATTTTGGAAATCTTAATAGAGGTAATAAACTCTGGGGGAGAATAGAAATAGATTGGCATGAGATATAGACCCCCTTTATTGATCATAAATATTCTAGGATGGCAGAGTTGGGCTCCAAAATCAGAGGAGCAATTTAATATATGGAAACAAATGATTCAAGAACATCAGGGGTTTAAAAGCAATTCAGATAAGCATTTAACAGATGAATTTAATGAATATGATTTGAGTCAAAGTGTGGAAAGCAGATGCTATAGCTACAAATGCCAGTAAATGTTTGCAATGGGACTTGTAGAAGGTAAAGCCTGGGGGAGATGATGAGCTCATAATATGGCTCATTATTGACATGTTATTTCCCTCAATTCATCTCTCAAAAGATATTATCTTATGCAAATCATAGATTTTTAGATAGCTATTACATGGAAAATAGATACTTGTCTTATTTATATTGAACCAAAAATTAAACTTTTACTTTATTATTAATATCTAATACATTTCATGTTTTAGTGATTTTTGTTGTGAAGAATGCTTAGGAAGAAGTCACAAGCGATGTATAGCGAAAGTTCAATTTTGATCTCCATCTAGTAGAACTATGGACTCTTTAGGCTTGTTTTTATGAACTCTGTAAGCTTATTTATATAGACTTTGTAGGCTTGTTTCTACGGACTCTACAGGCTTGTTTCTACGGACTCTACAGGCTTGTTTCTACGGACTCTACAGGCTTGTCTCTATGGACTACACAGGCTTGTTTCTATAGACTCTGCAGGCTCATTCCTACTAACTCTGCAAGGTCAATTCCATGGATTTTGTAAAGATAAAGCTACAAATGACAAAGCTAGAATCCATATAAGATGAGAGAGAATCATTCTATCTAGAGTCAAATAAATAAAATACCTACATACTATTTTGTAGGATTTGCTTTTGATAAATTTGTATATATTTGGATCTTAGGACTATTATAAGATAGTACATATATTTCACCAAGATAATTAGATCTCTTAGAAATCCAATATCCTATCTTTGGGTGAGTTGATCGGCCAAGGAATCCTATTTATTTTCATCTTATTTTGAGTTGATTGTATTAGTATAAAAGATAAGATTTTTGTCATTGAATATTATTAGATAATAGAGGAAAGATACATATAAGCATATTACAGGTTTTAGCCAGATTGTAATCATTTTAGTTTTATGAATTATCACTTTAGTTTCTAGCATTGATTAATCTTTGTTCCTAAGTCTGAGAGGAGCAAGGACCCACTCTCCTTGGAACTATGAATTATGTACGTTATTTATGTTATGTTATATTAACTCTTTGTTATAACTAATCAAAATCTTGCTAATGTTTACATTTATTCATAAAACATCAAAACAAATTCACATTTTAAAAGTTATTTTCTTATTTCAAAGTCATTTCCTTTCTAATTAAAGTGTGTTTTATTTTACAACAAATGTGTGAAGAAAATTTCCTTTTTTAGATAAACATTTCAATTTTCATGAAAGTGTAAATAGGAGTGTGATTTTACTTTCAAGCAAAAGAGTGGATTAATTTGATTAAATAGTTACATCTTTTCATTTTTATAAAATGAGTGAATCGATTAGTTTAAAACACATTTATTTCATTAGTCAAAAGTTAGAATAGGACCATCAAACACCCTCATAAACAAAATTCTAGATCTACCATCCTAGACCATACTGCAGACAACTTTGGACACTAGCCCTAGTTGATAAGACATCAATTGAATATTGATTGAATGAGGAGTTGATTGACACTCATCACCATCATCAACATGCTCACTCAAAAAAAAATTCCATAGAGCCAACTTTGCTTAGAACTTTCCTGTGAGGCTAACTTTACTCTTACATAAATTTTGATGCGCTTCAATGTATGATCTAAAATTTAGTGAAAATAAACTAGGATCAAAATTAAACAAATCCATATGATCACCTTCTTTTGAAATTTACACATGTGCAAGATATGATACCATCAAAATTCTTACTCAGCTCTTTCTTGCCTCATGCAAATTTGGCTATGGGAAAATATTGTCAATATGCCTGAGAGCCCAAAATTGCACATAAATATATTATGATGTGCTTAGGAGTATGACCTAATATTTAGCACATAAAAACTAGGACCAAGAATTAACAAACCCATATGATCATTTTTTTCAAACACCTCCACATGTGAGAATGCTAACATCATCAACATGCTTACTCAGTGTTACTTGAACCCTTTGCAAATTTGGCTAAGTATGGGAACATGGTGAATTATATCTGAGTATCTAACTTTGCATCCTCATATCTTTGATCACACTTCATCTCATGAATTGAGATATATTGCATAACAACTAGGTACTAATGTGATCATAACCATATGACCAACTCCCCTTGACTCATTCCCACATGGTAATGGTGACATCATCAAACTGCTTACTCAAATTTTTTGCCACTACAACTAAAATGTCTACATGACAAAAATGATCAATTAGATGAAATCTATTCTTGCACACAAACTATCAAAGCATATAACACTTCTTATGGGACCTCTTTCACATTCTCAATACTTTAGACTCATCCTTAAACATCTCAAACCAAGCAAATTGTGAAGATCAACCAAACCTTATTCAAGAATACTAATACAAGCACATTTCACACTTTGTCATTATCATATTATCTATCAAATATCTTCATAAACTCACCTAGACACCTCTATTACATCACCATGACATCTTTATGATAACTCTCCAATAATCTCCCCCTTTGTCATTGATGTCAAAAATCCATCATATAGCAATATATAACTCACCTTCTCTCTCTTCAAACACTCTTATAAAAGGAATTTTCTCCCCCTTTGACGCAATGAAAAAGAGGTAAAAAACTAATCTTAATGACTTGAAAACACCATAAATTTGAAAGGATCATCTTATAAATATGATACAAAATCCCCCTTACCTTGAGCCTACCTCTTCTTGCCTTGACAACATCCTCTTACTCCATACCAATAATCTCTTCAACCAAATGCTGCAACCAATGAAGAAAGAACACACAATACCATATAAATATGATATAACACATCAATAAAATTTGAGAGGGACACCCCTTAATAACTCTAAGTAATTTCACTTTTTGAGAATCTTCAGATCTCCACACACCATGAAGAATCACCACATATGCTTATTAGCCTTCTTTCTCCATCAGGACCACCAATATAACTTCATGCCACTCACCAAATAGGAAAAAATCATTAAAATAATTGAATAACTCACATTTAAATAAACATACCTTGCTCTTTTGGATAAATATAGTAAAAAACACTCTTCTTCAAACTAGGCCTGTCTAGCCTCCTTATAGCCCTACCTAGAACTTGCAAAGCCCACAATTTTTAATAGACACATCTTCGAGACCTAAAACTTCATATCTATATCACTCTCATATGACCCCTCAATCACACTAATTTTCAACAACTAGATCATCCTCTATAATATACTTCATTCACAAACCAACTACCAATTAGGCCTCTAACATGACAAAAACTTAAATAATTTGAGAACCACAAACCTTTAATTTTTTTTGAATCTTTATTTACCACCCATTTGGTCCAATCAAGATATTAATAATCCTAAAATATCAACTCATAAAGAAAACTATTTTTCTAGCATAGCCCAAAACCTTAGAATCTTAAAACAAACAAAGTCAACAAACCTCCTTCTAGTTAATGCACACCTATGAAAATTATTACACACCTAGAGACACCCATCATACACTTCTAGACCAATATTTTAGTTACCACACCTTTGGGAGGCTTGACTTTCTATAACCCATTTTAGGCTTGCTTGCCCTTAAGCCAAAAATTGAGAAAATTGAAAGCACTCAAAAAATCTTCAATTTGCACAAACATATCTTCATAAAACAAAAGTACATGGATCACATCACAAAAAAGTGTATAGACTCTTCTAAGCATCAAACTCCTCTTGAAATTTTCATCAATCTCATTCATCCACCTGGACCCACCCATTCTGACCCTACATAAGAGCTCCTCCATAAATCTTTGGAACAAGCTCATGATCTTGTTGTTCCTCCTTAACCAAAAACTTTATCTAATTGGCATTTTCATTTTTAGCACACAAACTTGATTCTTTCTCATATTTAACTACTCAATCTTCTAATCCTAGGACTTAACCAATTACAAAGCTCCTCCTAGTTTCATGCTACATTAGAAACATAATATTTTCAACAAGTCTTCAAATACTTTCCAATCATAGTAAATACTCATATAGAGATACCTCATATTCAAAACATTTGCATCTACCACAAACTAATATGTAGATAGATATTTGAATCTCACCTTTATACTAGAGCATCCAAACCATAACTAACAAGCTAAATCTTTCTCAAGGTAGGACCACTGAGATTCTTCACAAGCTTCTTTTCTCCACAATATATATATATATATGTGTGTGTGTGTGTGTGTGTGTGTGTGTGTGTGTGTGTGTGTGTGTGTGTGTGTATATATATATATATGTATGTATATATATATATATGTATATATATATATATGTATGTATATATATATATGTATGTATATATATATATGTATGTATATATATATATATATGTATATATATATATATATATGTATGTATATATATATATATATATGTATATATATATATATATATATGTATGTATATATATATATATATATGTATGTATATATACATATACATATATATATATATGTATGTATGTATGTATATGTATATATATTTATATATATATATGTATGTATATATATATATATATATATATGTATGTATATATATATATATACATATACATATATATATATATACATACATACATACATACATACATATATATATATATATATATATATATATATATATATATAATGCACAAATAAACCTTCTCATCAAACAATATCTGATAGCCACCAAGCTTCCTCTAACTAACAAGTGTCTCCTTGAAGCCTAGATAGAGACACCCCTTTGACATAGAGAGACTAAAAGTCCCAAAACTTTGGAGAGCCTCATATCTTCATAATCTCATCAAACTTATAGTCCAATTTGACTTTAACTAATCCTTGATGTCATTCTTTTCTTTAGATTTTTCAATAAATGTTATCAATTGAAACTCTTGACTCTCTTTTATTTCTTATTCTTTTTCCACCTAGGTAAATAATCCATCAAAAATCTTGGACTCAACATAGTTAGTTTCCTTAGTATTTACTACCTCATGTCTCCATACCAAAGTTTTACTCTTCTTATCTTTTGAATCCATCTTACCTACTTGATCTTTGAGCTTATCCTAATTTGCAACATAGCCTTCTAGAGTAACTTTGTTATCAACCTTTGAACTAGTGTGATTAGCATTGATAATCTTTGGTCTCCATAACCAAGAAAGACCTTTCTTATGCATAATGTAAGATTCATGTCCTTTGATATACCTTGAGGACCTATTACCTATACTTGGATAGAATTTAGAAGAATGTCTAACCTTATGACAACTAAAACATGTAATGTCTTTCATATATTTTGACAGATTTCAATTGTGATCAATCTTTGTCCAAATACTTATTCTATCATGGATCTATGAATATCCATACTTGATTTACTTCCTTCTATATTCCTTAGCTATATGACCATACTTATTACATGTATAACAAAGACCTTGAAAATAACTTGCATATCCTATTGTATTAGGTTTTCTAATTGGCCTTCTAACATTGCTTTTCAAGTTTTCAATATCCTTCACTTGCTCAGGCTTCTCATGCTTACTCTTCAATGAATCCATTTCAACCTTCAGCTGAGTACACTCATTTTCTCTTGCATTTATATTTTTATTTTCAGTCTTTAACTAATCCTTAAGAATACTAATATTCTCTTCATCCTCTTTGGCCTTGTTAGCCATGTCTTTCAATCTATATTATTGCATCTCAATAGACCTAATATATTCTTGATACTTATTTTCTTCTTTCTTTTACATGCCTAAAAAACTTCCCTCAAGATAACTAACTTGTGCTTCAATACCTTTGATCATATTTCTCATTTTATGATTCTTCTTCTTCTACTCTTTTAGTTCACCAAGTGTACTCATGAGCTCAGCTTATAAATCAACTTCTTCTTCCTTATTATCATCTTTTATATTATTATGGAAAGCTTATTTATCAACATGATGTCATTTTATTTAAAATGCAAATTTGTCTTGGCATTTACTAGATTAACCTTGAGATCATTGATAATATTCTCATCATCTTTGTCATCTTTCTTCAAAGTAAATATTTATTCTTCAAGTGCCTTGATCATAGCCTTCCACTATTGACTTTATTTCTTCAACTACTTAGCCATCTTTGTACCTACTTAGGATCACCTTCAAGCTATTGGGCTTCCTCAAAATGACCTACTCTAATACCAATTATTAGAGGTATAATCATTGAGAGGGGGTGGATCAGTGAGCCCAAATAATCCAACTTCAATTCTAATCTTTACAAACACTTAACCAGTTACCACAAGCATTCATGAAGCATACACATCATTCATAGCAAAGAACAAGAGAGAGAATGTAATATCAATCACATATTACATGACATATGTGGGAAACCCTCTTGGTGGATAAAACCCACTAGAAACTACAATTGGACTACTAGACTAGCAAGCTACTGATCAAGGAACTACCATTCCTAATTTTAGTGAGACTACAATCCAATAAGGAGCTACTACACCTATATAGCTGAGCACCCATAACAACTTAAATTTTGATCACCCATAATAATGCCTATGGACACATCCACCTTTTCATTGATGTGTTCAACACCTGATGATAGACCTCTGATTATCACAATTCACCTTTGCTCATACTCAAATAATAAAAGCATGATTCTGCCAACAAAATTATGACCATAAGGTCATAAAAATAGTCTTCAAATTGATATTCTCATCAAATCATCCATAGGGCACTCTACCCCTTCTTCACTCCCCAATTCACACACACGATCATATCTCAAATCTCTCCCAAGTCTCTCTCAAATAGCCTCTTTAGCATACTCACCCATTCTGCCTCTTCTAGGATTATTAGGTCCAATGACCTATGTGATCACCTTTAACACCTTGCTTAGACAAGAATGTCTAATCATCTTCACTCTTTGCTAGTCCTTACTAACTTAAACCTTCTCTTTCAAAGTTTTTTACCTTCACTTGGTTCCACATTCATATTCCCTCATCCAAGTCTTACAAGTCTAAAAACTACCATCTTTGATTTCACTATATATAGGGATTTCATGATTAACAACTTCATGGTCAACCATTAGACTTAAATTAACCCTTAACCCATCTAATACAAAAAGACATGACTCAAAAAAATCTTCATAAATCAGCCATATCATCTATGGGTAACCTTTAAGTAGTTATACCTTTCAATAAGGCCCTTGTACCTCATATAGGTCTCATGGAGACATATTCACCCATTTTTCACTTCATCAATAAAAAAAACAAACATAAATACACTTTAAAATACATATGTCTACTCCTTATGTCCCCTAAGACATCCTTGAATTATCATAGTCACCTTTGTTCATCTTTGTGTATGCTCAATCAAAGACCTTATACAGAAGAACACCATTACCAAACACATAGTCAACTTCTTAACCTTTGTTTATACAAAATATCAATTGTTCAAACCTTCAAATACCATACATAGTATCCTCATGGAGTCCAAAACACTACTTAATATCCAATTCACCATGAAACATCAAAACAACATCCATATAAGCTCAAATACTCTTCTCAGGTCACTTATAGAATAAGCATGAATCCAAAGTCAAATTTGAATCTCAATATATTTGTCTACACACAATTATAAATCTTAAAATTAATATTTTTAGATGTGAATTTGAGTCCTCTACCACTTTAATTTTTACTACATGGTCAAATTCATCTTTTATCATAAAATATGGACAAATTACTAAGCACTAGTTTTTCCCTTAGCAAATTCAAATATTCAAATGGTAAAGGTCATAGTTAAACCTCAGACACTTTACAATCATATTGTATCCTCACTACTTAGATAAAATATGCACCATCGATCTCTTCCAAAATTTATCACATAGGCACCAATACTCAAGCATTAAACATTTGTCACTTTGATATCATCTCGTGAAATCTTGTAATCTTGACTCAACATGCTCCATCAATCTCCATAGATTAGTTGGGTCTATATCATGAAATATGCACCATTCAATAAATTTGTACAAATACCCACTCACCATTAGATACTTATCCTATTCCTTTACTCAGTCACTAAACTTCAGACACTTATCCTCATCACACAACATCCTAACATCTTGGAACACACATGTTCTGTTGATATCTTGGAAGATGCTTGATCTTTATCTTTACTAAATGGTTGTCACATTGACCCATTTGAATCTATGCACATTATTATATCTAGAAGTCTGAACTCCCATGAACTATTTCATCTCCACTAGGTCCAAATCTTTAACATCATGCAAATTGACTAAGTATGGGGACTAACTATAATATGTTGAGAAGCTAATTTTGAGCCTTAATAACTTTTATGATCTTCGATGCATGATCTTAAATTTGAACCATATGATCTCCCCACATAAGAGAAACCATTAATATATCAATATAATCCTATAACCCATACACATTCAAGATATTCCATCATCAACATGCTCACTCAAAATTTTCTTCCATAGAGCCAACTATGCTTGGAACTTGCTTGTGAGGCCAACTTTGCTCTTGCATAACTTTTGATGCACTTCAGTGCATGATCTAAAATTTAGTGAAAATAAAATAGGCTCAAGAATAAACAAACACATATGATCACCTTCTCCTAAAACATCCACACATGTGATATATGATATCATAAAAATTATTACTCAGTTCTTTCTTGCCTCATGTAAATTTGGCAAAGTATGGGAAAATAATGTCAATATGCCTGAGAGTCCAACTTTGCACTTGCATGACTTAATATTTAGCACGTAAAAACTAGACATAATAATGAAAAAACCCATATGATAATTTTATCCAAACACCTCCATGTGTGTGAATTCTGACATCATCAACATCCTTACTCAACTCTACTTGAACCCTTTGCAAATTTGGCTAAGTATGGGAACATGGTGAATTCTATCTAAGTACCCAACTTTTCATCCTCATATATTCAACCATAATTGATCACATGAATCCAAATTTGGTGAATAATAACTAGGTAATAATTTTATCACAACCATATGATCAACTCCCCTTGAATCATTCCCATGTGGCAATGGTGATGTCATCAAACTGCCTACTTAGATTTTTTGCCACTAGACCCAAAATGTCTAGATGACAAAAATGATCAACTAGATAAAATTCACTCATGCTTATAATATCTCAAATAATATAAAACTTCTTATGGGACCTCTTTCACATGATCAATACTTTAGTCTCATCCCTAAACATCTCAAACCAAGCAAATTGTGAAGATCAACCAAACCTTCTTCAAGTATACTAGGACAAGCACATTACACACTTTATCATTTTCACATTGGCTATCAAATCTCTTCATCCACTTACTAGAAACCTCCATGACATCATCATGATAAATTTATAACACATACTTTAACCTTTTTATTATGTTTTTTTAGCAATGTGAGCCTTGTATTTGTGGTTATGTTTTAAAGTGGGCAAATGGTGTTCATCAAGAAAATCTAAAGCATGAAGATGATCTTTACATAATTCTTCATCAGGAATTATACCATGACAATATATATATATATATATATATATATATATATATATATATATATATATATATATATATATATATATGAGAGTTCAACTTATAATGGTAATACTAATTTATAACCATACACAAGTGAGAATGGTGTTGCCCTAATGGAAGTACGTATGTGAGTATGGTAAGCCATAGTGTGGAATATAAATAAAGGTGATAATATGTATGATTTTATCAAATATTTTTTTGTAATATTTGATTTATAATATTTTTATTATCCTTAATAATACATTATATTAAGGATGGTAAGGTGTGAAATTGTTTTGAGAAATTTTTAATTTGGCACATTATTTCATGACTTTGCTTTTAAAATTTCCACCATTGTTAGAGATAATGGTATGGGGAACTCTAAAATGATAAATGATTTAGTTAAGGATAAATTTTCAAATGGTGGTTCCTGTGACATTAAAAAGAGGCATGGGTTCTACCCATTTTGTAAAATATTCAATAGTAATAATGATAAATACATGCCCATCTTGTGATCAAGGCAGTCTATTTATGAGGTATTATTCAGACATAGAGAATGGCTAAGAGGCTCCACTATTTTTATCTCAACTGGTGGTGAGTGGATTATATCATCATGGATTAAAAAAAAACTACACATATTAGCAAAATTAATAGCATATTTTTCTAGAGTAGGCCAAAATTAATCCATACGCAAGTATTTACAAGATGTAGCATGTCCACTATAGTGACCACCATAAATGCTTCCATGTGCTTATTCTATAAGAGTATTAACCTATTCTTTCATTAGATAATGGAGTAGGGTTCCTTATGCATTATGGTAATAAATGGTGTTGTATCAAAACACATATTTGAAATCTTGTTCATGAGAATCTATCTAGAGGGTAAGTTTAATGGTCAATAAATTTAATTATGTTGTTATACCATGGGTTTTTTCAAATAGTGATAGCCTCAATATGGAAGATTAGAGAAATAATGGATTTTATATAAGAATGTGATTTTATAATTGGATAAAAAATTATGAATCATTAATTTCTTGATGAGGGTGAAATAAATATATTGATGAAGCAAGATAATTATCCATGGAATTTTGATCTCTTGGAATTGGTTCAATTGTAAACGAAGTAAATTCATTGTCAAGTGCAGTATCCATTTGATGATATGTGATTAAATTTTTGTTTCTGCATTGATAATAACCATTAACCTGGTGACAAATAAGTTATGAGTTACCCAAAGCATGTAAATATGGGATATCTATGTCGATTATGGCTTTCATGCCTAATATTAGAGCTTCATATTTAACCATGTTATTTGTGACATCAAAAGTTAATCAAAATGCTAAAGGTATTACCTTACCAAGTATATTTAAAAGAACACATCTTTCCCCCATTCCTTGGAGGCATTTGACACCATCAAAGTGGATTTTCTAGGTGACTTCATGTAAATCAATGGTAACTTTAGGTAGTTCTTTGATAACTACTTTAGATTTAGTAGTAAAAAGAGTGATATTGGTATCTTCTTGATTATTTTCTTCTAGATCGATATTGAAATTATGATATTAATATTTGATAGATATAACTTGGTTAAGACCTTCAATATAAAGAATATATTTATTAGGAATATTGTATTGAAGGTGATTTGTGGATGTTAAAGGTGCCATCATAAGTTGGTTCGTGATGACTTATAATTTGATAGATTTTTGTGTAAAAATTCAAAGATAAAATTCCATCAATAGGACCATCCATTTTCAAATTATATATCTAGGTAAGAATTATTTGGAGAAGAAATGATGAAGTGGTTTAGAATGAACAATGAAATAAGTGGTCTAGTAGAGCATATAATGATGGAGTTTTTAGCTACCAAATATATATCAAGAAAATCACATTCTAGTTGGTATAGCATTTTTCATAATCAATTATTCCTCAACTAATGTAACAGATGGCATAATCTCTACCAATATCATTTTGTTGGGCAAGCATTGCCACAAATGATATGGGGGTATAGAAGGTGTATAATATTAAGAGATAATCATTTGAAGGTGGTCGAAGAGTAAGAGGATGAAGAAAATATTATATCATACTATCAAAATATTTTGGCATAAATCTATCCATTATGTATCATTAACATTTTTGAGAAGTGAATTGATAGATTATATATGATAAGACATTTTTAGGGCAAACCATAAAATTGCCCTATGTTTTCCAAGATAAGTATGAATGTCAAGAATAGAGCAAGGAATATGCATGTTGATGATGGCATTTATTTTGGATGGACCAAAATTAATGCCTTGAAGAGATAATAATAACCCTATAAGTTTATCAGACTTAACCCTAAATACACATTTGTATGGATTAATTCTAACTTTATATTTGATTAGTCGATCAAAAATGATAGCTAGATTGGTGAGATGAATTATATGACTTTAAGATTTGGAAGTGAGAGCATCTACATAGGTTTCCACTATCTTATGGATAATACCATGGAAAATGTGGGTCATTTCACATTGATAGTTTGATCCATAATTTTTAGAATAAAAGGCATTTTGACATAACAATAGGTGCCCCATTCTACAGTAAATATTTTTTTATTTTGGATTTTAGGAGATATGTGAATTTAGTTATATCCTAAGAAACCATCCATATGTGATAAAATTTCATATCTAGCGGTGGGATCGACTATAACATCTATTGAAGGTAAGGTAAATTTATATTTTGGACATTCTAAGTTAATATTGTGAAAATCAATGCATATACGAACAACTATGTTGACTTTATTATGAATGGGAATGATGTTTGATACACATTTCAAGTAGTCAAAAAGTTTGATTACTTTGGCATCCAAAATTTTAATCATTTCTTTGCGACATAAGGTATAAATTTTGGGTGGAAATTTTCATTATTTTTGTCTAACATATTTGGTATATGGGTAAGTGATGATATTATGTACAAAGATATGAGGATCAATACTTGACATATATTTATAGTACCAAGTAAATATTTCGTGATACCTATAAAAGAATAAGCTAAAGCTATCATTTTCTATTGGAGTGAGTTCTTTAGATAAAGTAATATGTCAAGGACATGTTAGTGTGTCGTATTCTATTTTTTCATTTCTTCAATGAGCATAGAATTTTATCTCTTGGAAATGATATGGATCAGGAGGGATAGAATAAATAGTATTTATTATAAGATCTACACTAGTAATAAAATTATTAAAACAAGAAGCTTTTTATGTAAAGTTCCCTAGTTTATGATGTTGTCATGGAAGCTAAGGTTCTCAAGAATGGATTAATTTAAGTATAGCTTAATCATTAGTAATAATGGGTAATGATCCATATTATTAGACATATACTTAGAAATCAATGATTTTATTACCATTATGATCATATTCATAATATATTTATTATACATTTGTGGCTTTATCTCTAGATTAATTTCAAGTGTAAGTTTGATTTGAGGGTTAAGAGGTTGAGTGGTGTAACTATATTGGGGATAGGTTTTTTAGTTTTTACTATAGATTAACCTTCAATTGTATTAGGGTGGATGGCCTTCATGGTATTAATGGAAGGAAAATGTTGTAAAATGGTTAGTTATGTAGAAGGTGTAGAAGTTTTGGGAGTTGAGTGTTCTTCAAGTACCCATTGGGTATCTAATAGTGGAGGATTAAGGGGAAATACATAACCTTCAGATTTTAATTCAATATCAATTGATATGTGAATGAAATTGACATCACAGTCGAAGGCATGTATTTTGGAAAATGTCTTTTGATATTGTCGCACATCTAAGTCTCATGAATGAGCTTAGGCTATGATTTAATTATCATCATATGTGTGGGAAATAGTGCATGCATATTTTTTAATTAGATAGTTATAAGTGGAAGAAACTAAATCACTAAATTTTGGGGGAAACATTGTTAAAGGATCTTGAAATAATTTGACCACTCCATACTCATCACATGTGAAATTGTCTTCTATGTAAGAAGATTCATATGTATTAAATGGAGGGGAAATTTTAGTGATGCCATCAATTAGAGGAATGGTATGATCAATAAAATGTGAAATTATCTTTTGTGTAAGAAGCTTTGTATGCATTACATAGAGGAGTTATTTTAGTGATATCATCAACTAGAGTAATGGTATAATCACACAAAAGTAAGGAAGGAGGAAGCCATTACAAAATATAAGGAGGTAATTTAGTGGTATTACAAGTGTTTTATAATTCATTAGGTTCATCATCATCAAGATCCATAAGAGTTATCTGTAAATCTAGATTCATGTTAACAAATTTATGTATAGGTGCACTGTTAATATGTAGAATGGTTGGAATCCAATATTGAGATTTGGGGTTTGGTAGTTATATACTCCATGGATTTGGATCAGCTTCATGTTTGTAGAATTTGATATTATGGATGAATTTAATACATTTACAACCTGAGGAGGTAATATCCCACATATAATGTGTCCATGGGTGACATATGAGTATGTTATAAGATAGTCATAAATCATGAACCATGAGCTTAATGTGTATGGTCTTGGGTCCAATAGTGAGTGGTATCCAAATATAACCAATTGGTTTTTGATTTGTTTTATCAAATACCCTATATGTGAGATGAGTTGGTTTAAGAGTGTCTTTGGTATGTCCAATCTATTGTATTAACCAAAGAGAGGTAACATTAATTCATTATCCTTGATCTACTAATACTTTTAAATAAGGGTATTACTGATTTTAATTTTAATAAAGTGGGGTGGATCATCGACTTGAAAAATAATTTCATCATTAATCATGTATTATTCAAGAAATTATATAGAAGGTTTAGAAGATGTATAAATAGTTTCAATAGTATGCACTTCTATAGGTGAAGGGTCTTTAGGAGGATTTTCAAAATCAAAGGATGGTGGTTATGCAATGTCTTATAATTTTTTATTATAAATATACAATGATATGGAGAAGTATGAACTATTTCCATGAGGGGAATTTTACAAGGCATTGAATTGAGTTATTCCAATAAATTCTAATGTGATTTATAAGATGAAGAACCAACACAAGGTTTGTGAGGAGCTATGTTTTTTGTAAGAATAGTATAAGTATAGTGAGGTTTTGGTTGTGGTATCATGTCCTCATTTGGTTTGGAAGGTGTGGTATTTATGGTGTATTTAAGTAGTTGTTCTTTGATTTATGGGTTTTTAGGTTTAGTGATTGGATCTTTGTGAGTAGATTTGCATCTATAATGGACCTTGCCTATGTTCAAATATTGGGAGTTGGTATAATATAGGTCATAATCAGCATTGATTGCATAAATATCCTCATTTGAATGTTGTGGGTTATAAGTAGAGAAAGATTTTTGAGGTTTGGATTACAAAGGTTTAGTAAACTATTCATTTTGAGAAGCTTTAACATAGTCATGATAATGTAATTTGATCATAATATCATGATCAAATGTATCTCCTAGCATAAATTAAGTAACAAATATAATAATACCATAACAAGTTTCATGGGAATGACCCATATCAACATGAAACCAACATAATTTTTTAAGATCATACCATGAAGGTGGAGCATTATTATAGGTGAAAGATTTAGAGGGAGATAAGAGTTATTTCATTTATTGGACTGTTAATGGTGTATGGGAAGCAATAGCATTATCCAATTTGACTACTCATATTTTTATTTTAAGAGTGCTAGTAATTACATTAGTAAAATTTTAGAAGGACCCCTTGATGGATTTGTGATTTGGCTCATATTATTTCATAGGAAAGTCTTGTCTTTTAGCTTCATCAATTACATCATTTATATTTTGTGGATAAAAAGTTCAAAAATCATATTTAATTGAGGGTGTTAATATGGTTATAAAGAGTTTAAATACATTATCATCATTCATGTTATGATATGATTTGTGAGCCAAATATTTCCATCATTTAGTGAAGTCATGGGTTGATTTTGAGGGTGATTGTTTAGCATTGATAAAATGACTAAAATAATTTTTGGGAGGGTCATTTTATTAAAATTACTTGACTAATGAATTAACAAAATCTTATAATTTCTAGATTAAATTTTTAGGTTAATGATTATACCATTATAGGACATCTCCTGTGAAAGTTTTAACTAAAAGTTTGGTGGTAGCAAAGGTGTTTGTTTGAATTCATTCTTTGTAGAGATTACCAAATGCCTTAAGAAATGATGCAGGGTCTTTAGTCCCATATTAATATATGTATAAATATTTCCAATATAAATATAAATAATGAAAGGAATTAAAAGTTCATTTTGGATATTTTGAAGAATCTTGTTATGGATAAGGGGTTACAAAATGATATTTCCATTTGCATCTCTAAGAGGAGGTGGGATAAAGTTTTGATTAGTTCAAGGTAAAATAAGAGGAGGTTGATTATTCATTTTTAATAATTTTTTTTACATGTGCATCATTTTATATGTATTTGTTGTTTGAATAACATTCATTTGTAATACTATTTGTGCAAGGATTTGAGTAGTATTGATGTGTACATTTGGATTATTAGGATTTGGAGGGGGAAGGTTAGTGTTGGTATTAGGAGGAATATTATTTTTGGTAGGAGGAGGAATGTTCTCATTTTTAGGAATAAGGATGTTTCATATTAAGGGGTTTCCCATATAATTATTTATTAGGCTTGTATTTATTTCTTTTATAGTGTAATAAGGTAGTTTAGATAGGGTGGTGTCTTTAGAAGTGTGAAATGGATCTAATCCATAAATGTCATAATTTTGGGTAATATAAACCATATTACAATCCATAGATGAAGAGTGAGAAAAGGTGTACCAAGAATGAGTATCATCTTGGGTAACTAGGGTAGGAAGGAAAGAATAATTTATATATCATCTAAATGGATTAAGGCTATCCAAGAATATTTTAATAGGGGACTTCATGATGTTTAGGATAGGAATCCAAGAATAAGGATAAAAAGTATGAAATTTGGATAGATTCAGATAGGTATTATATAGTATCAGCTAGATAGTAGTTCATAAAGAGAACTAATTTGATCACAAGGTACACTATCATCTAGATGGTACAAAGTTGAATTGATTGACTATGTTTTGTGAGAAGATAAAAATAAAAATGGGTAGAAAACATAATATAATGGGTTGACTATGTTCTACATGAGGATGAATATAAAATCTTGTAAGAGACTAAATATAATGAATCAACTATGTTTTGTATGAAATCAAATAAAGTAACTTGTAAGATACTAAGTCAACTATGTTTTAAGGAGGAAATTTTTGAAATGGTATAAATATGGATTATTGAGTGGTAATTTTTGGAGAAGTAAGATAAATAAATAAGAAACTAGGTCGATGATGTCAATCTAGTTGTAGCACACAACACAAATCTTGTACCAAAGTTGGCTACTACATGTTTTGTAATACAAAATACAATTTTTAAACAACAATCAACAATAATTAAATGTAAATGTTAATCTAATCTAATAATTAAACATTCATGATGTATTTTAAAATGTCTTAAAATGTGATAGGGTGTTTGGATTTGTAAAAGAACTAAAAAGAGGTAAGTTAAAGCTGGTTTGAGGTATGTTAAGGATGAAAGGGATATATATTGGTGATGGTATTGGGGCCTACCACCTCACTTCATAATCCCATAGTGATAAGGGTGTTGAGTGCTTTGCTAATATATATGATCAACCATATATTTATACTCAGTTAAAAAACTATCAGCGTCTCCTTTGGTGATGAAATCCAATTAGGTAGACATGGGTAGAATGGTTTAAGAGCTTATTTGATATTTTGTGATTTGGTAGTTTGTGAAGAAAGAAAGTGGCTAGTTAAGTAAATTAACCTTCTTAGTTATATTATGTGCACTAATCTAAACAAGCAAGTAGATAAATGAAAAGTGAATTAATTAATACCAATGTGGGTTAATTTTATTTTCTTGAAAAAAACATAATACTAGGTCAATTGGGCTATCCTAGTATGCAAATAATACATAATAGAGTTGATCTGGTCAACTATGTCTATTGAAAAATAGTCCAAAGAAATTTAGTTGAGTAAGTCGACTAAGTTTCTTAGGCAAAATTTAGTTATAGAACTAAGTCAAGCCAGTTAACTTAGTTTACTATAAATTTATAGTTTTATAGAACTAAAAAAATAAAGAAAAATAGAACTAAAATTTTACTGAAAATGAAATAACTAATTTGGTTAACACAACCTAATTATTAAGATGAAGTTGATTTGATCAATTTAGTATTGTACTTAATCTATTGAATTGCAATTTTAAATCTATGTTAATCAGATGAGGGTTTGAACCTACAAAATAGAATGCTAAGATAGAGTTGAAGCAATTGATTGAGTTTGCATAAAAACAAATAATTAAAATAGCTTAAAGAATTATGTCAATAGAATCAATCTAGTAGTATAAATAGAACTTTTTATAAAATTTAAAAGATAGGATGAAAAAATAAATAGATAGGATTGATCTACTATTCTAAGAGGGAAAATATGATCATAGAGAAGTTGAACAATATTGATAGGATCACCTCAATTAAAAAACCTATAAGATGATACCTAACTATGTCGATCAGATCACCAAAGTAGAATATGACCTACAAAGAGTATAGAATTGGGTTGATTAAACTAATCCAATTGTCTATAGGATTAAAAAACTTGCACATGGAGCCAAACTAAATATAATATATCAACTAAATTTTAATACCTAAGCACAAATTTTTATACTAAGTTGACTGAATCAATCCAGTAATATGAAAATTAAAATTAAAAATCTGCAAGGTTAATTCACATTAGGTTCACAATAATGTATGAAGTTTAAATTGAATTTGATCTACAAATAAATCTTAACTTAGAGAATATAAATCAGCTAACTATACCACTAACAATACTTAAATAATTAGGTTCATGACCAATATGGACCTACTAAACCTACCTAAGGGATCTATTATCATATAATATGGCTAGAGAGGGTTATAAAGTATTTATTAAAGAAACACAACACAATAAGCCTAGCTAGGTCTAATAATAATGCAATAAGAAAGTAAAGTATATATAATCTAGTGATCACCAAAGTTTGTGGCACAAATAGGGGATAAACATAAACAATAAACATGTAAGCTAAAAATATATTCAAGTAAATGTAGAGGTAATCCTAAGTAAGGAGAGATAATACATTCATTATCCATTATACATGCAAATATATCTATTAAAATATAAGAGTCATAGTTATGAATAAATAACTTTAAGATGAACCCATCAAACCTCAACCTCTCCCTTGGCTTATGGTGCTTTGTAAGAGGTTGTTTTTTATTGTTGAATAAAATAAGGATGGATAATGGACTATAGTCTATCCAAGGACCTCTTAGTGAATCTCAATAATTCAAAAGACAAATTTTTTCCTCCAAGAAGCAGGAAACCCTAAGGAGTGAATCCTCAAGTAGAATGGTGGAAAAGAAGATAAAGAATCAAAAATGAATGATTATCTCTATTGGAAATCAGGTGAAATATTTGTATATATAGCTTGATTTGACCCTAATCCTTTCAAAAAAATTATTCAACGTAATCAACCCAATTGAATTTGTTAGTTGGTAAAATAGATTCATTAGGTTCTAGACTCAATCAACCTAATCTAACTTAGTCCTATAATGTGCATTATTACCATAACTAAGTCAACCCATTTGAATGCATTTGGTAAAGTTGTAAAAATGGGATTTGCTTAAGCAAGGGCTATTTGAGGTGGTAAATTAATTGGAGAAGAATGTGATGGATTTTTCAAATCTTAGGGAAATGTATAGGATGGGTTTGCATTGGTTTTAAGTGGAGATATAGGAAATATTAATCTTGTGAAGCACCAAAGATTTTCTCAGCCCTTTCCTAGTACACCCTTTAAGGTATTCATTTAGAAAGGTTGAGGTTTTATGGGTTCTTGCAAGAGAGAAATCATGATTAATTGACAAAGTTTTAAAAAGATTGTGTGTATACAAAGTCTACCCTAATTTAGTGTCAAAATCCTAAACAATAAAGAGTCTAAGGGTTTTTTTCAAATAAATCCTATAATATTTACCTATAAAGATATCTAATTTACAATAAATTTTTTCCATACACATTAAAATATAAATCCAAATTAAATTAATACAATTTTATATAAAACAAGTCATAATAACTATTCACTCAATCTAAAGTTTTAGAATTAAAATCACACATAAATCTCAAAACTTAATCAACTTAATTAAAATAATCCAATCATCTATAAAACTTGTGAAAGGGAAAAAAAGGTTTGATGGACTTTCCTATAAATTTTTAAGCTTGTATGGATATTAACAAAATATTCTTCCCCTTGAAAGGTGAATTTAAAAACTATAAATATGTCATTGGTAGCACTGCCATGATAATAATAGATTACATGTAATGAATCAAGAGTTATATAGCCAAATTTATTATGTCACTTATTTTATAATTATATTTTTACAACATAAATCTAATTCCAAATAATTATAGTTGACTTAATGCTTGAGTGGTTTAAGATCCTCTAAGGTCCTTGGACTAGTAGTTAAAATCAGGCTTGCATGTTGAGTTCATATAGCAACTTCCACTTCTATGAACTGATTGTCCACTCAAGTTGTATCCATTATCTCTTTTGAATTTTCTACATTTTTCTCAAACTTTTCCTAAAAGGAAATACTTGGTTAGTAAAGTTAGAGTGAAGAACTAATTTCCATTTTGGCATCAAAGTCACATGTATATTATCCCTCCTAAATAACTTCAAAATTATATATACAATCTTATCAACATCCTAAATTATTTCATGCATCTCATTGTACCATTATTTAAAGGATATCCTACTTCATTTAAAATATCATTATAGAGTTTCAAACATGTTCCCCATGCATCTAAATTAAATTTTATGTCTATAAATATTTAGTTAGTCCCTAATGAGCCAAGATACTCCATGCTACCTTAATAGTGAATTTACATTTATTCTTAGTAAATAATTATGATTTTTATTGTTCAAGTGAGATCTAGCCTATTCTAAATTTGCATGCTTTGAAGATATGTGAGTTCATTTAGGTGCCTTGAATGATTTGACATTAAACTTCATTCATGTTTCTTAGTAGCCTTATGTAAGCTCATATTATCTAATTTTCCCCTTTATACCCTTTCCTTTTATGGGGACATAAAATGGGACATGTATATTTATTTTGAAAGCTAATGGGGATCATTTGGATGCTTAGTCATTCTTATGTAATGGATATGACTCTTTGCACTTATCTTTGCATTGTGTTGAGTGAAATGTTTGAATATTTCTATGTTTAAAAGCTTAATTCCATCATATTAATTTTATTAAATGTTTATTTTAATTTTATTTTATTTTAAATTCATTTTATGTTTTATCTATAAAAAATTAATTTTCCTCTAAGAAAGTGTGATGATGAGAAGTGGCACTTGTCCATTGAGTCATAGTTTTCAAAGGAAAGAAATATTGAACATTTATTTCAAACTATACAATGCTATGATGTTTAAAAATGAATACATGTGGAATCATGTGATGGTTTCATGTCTTTTTAGGCTACTACTATGATTTGAGAGTAGACATGATGCTGACAAGTGGCATGCTCTAATTGGGTTGCATCTTATAGTGTATTATTGTGCTATGAGGGTGAAAAGATATGACATATGGAATATTTAGATTGGGTAACATAATTATAATATTTGATAATATGAACAAAAATTTATATTAATAACAATACTATGAAGCTATGATCAAATAGAGTATAGATTCTTGGCATTTTTAGATGGGTTCGCATTCCTGAGTTGTAGTTGTTATTGCAAATGTTATGATAAATAAGTTGTGAAGATGCAAGTGAGATATTTTTAAAAATATAACATGTTTTGATGATTGGACCCATAAAAATTGGTATATTCTAAATTAAAATGTGATATTCATAGTTTTTCATAATGTGATTAAATGCATGACTAACACATAAACTTAGCTTTCTAATTGGGGATTAAAATATTGTTTTGCCCAATACAAAAAGTTTGTGAAGAGTGAAAAACTACAAATATGTGACATATGGATTGAACCAACTCCTTAATAAGTTAAAAATACAATGTGATTACCTAAAAATGTTTGTGAAAAAGTGTGAAACTACACACCACAAAACCCAAATTAAATATTTCAAAGTAAATTTGATATATAAAATATATAGAACCAAGTTTCAATAGGGTTTTATTTTGTATTTGAACCAAAATATAAGGGATGACTTATGAATTATTTTACACATGTATATGAATCTACATCTAATCACTTAAACAAAACATTAAAGTTTAAAATAAATATTAGAAGCATGATCAATATATTGAATGAAAATCATTTATTGATAAAATATTAATCATTTCCCAAATCAAACCAAATAGGAATGTGTTTTCTTAAGATAAATTCATTAAAATAAAATTGGGTCTGCATTTTAAAAGTAATGGGGATGTTTTGGTTATAACCAAAATGACTGGAGGTGAAATAAGAATGCCCGAGGAAATATGTTACATGGGGATGGTCATAGAGGGATCCAAGTCTAAATGGAATAGCCACTTGTTTATGTCAATTGAAGGGGGAATGAACCTAGGGATATTGGGTAACATAGTGAATGAATATATTGATATGAAATTGAATTGAAGGAGTTAGGGCCTGAAGATAGTGTGTTCAATTATGGTACCAATTGAATGTGCAATTATGAATATATCAATTGAAGGATACATAAGGGAAGTTAATCCTAGTAAGCTCAACCCAATATCAATTTATTAGATCAATATGGTATTTGATGTAATAACCTTCCCACTATAAAAATAGGTTAAAGTTGATGGTGTAGTTTAACTGGGAAGATAGACCCATAAAGTGGTCATGGGAGTTAGAGGGGAACTAACTTTTGAAGCTACTTCCACTAGTGGTAAGCTAGTTGGTGGATAAATATAATTAGGTGTTGAAATACTATGGGTCCTCTTACATGAAAAATGATGGTTGATTTTAAATATGATCATGAGGGAATAGGAGGAAATACTTGCAACTATTTTCCATTGAAATTGGGGTTAGTAATTGGTGTGTTATGTAGTGATAGGTGTGTGTTATGCCTCTCCTCTAGTATCAGTTACACTTGAGTTTATTGATTATAGGGTTTCCTCTGTCTAGCCACTATTAGTTTGGAAATGGTTTACACATAATTTAGTACATTGAGATGGAATTTGTCATAATCTTGGTTCTTGTAACTATATGAGACATCTATTTTAGACCTGAGAGCATGAATGTGCTTCCTCACATTTCCTTAAGGATCCTATTGTCTATTTTGATGATGTTATGATTTAATGAGGTTTTGTGTGTTGTAAAACCCTAAATTTATGAAAATTTACTATATTCTTTGTTTTTAATTACTAGAGGTAAATATGGGTATGCATTTTGTTTCCTTTCTCTAAAAAGTTTGTCTATCCCATAAATAAATTATTAGGAAAGTTTTTTCTTAGCCAACCTATCAGGTACATGGTAGGTAAATTTAAATGGAGTGATCATGATTCATTCTATTTTTAAAAAGAATCATATCCTTGTAGCACAAGTATGCCCCAATTTTCATAATTGAGTTTTTCATGGTCTCTTACAATATTGACATGTATGTTTCATTTATATCCCTATAAAATGGGGGATATAAATTGTGACATATTTCTTTAATGTGATTTATATCATGGCCTTCATATAATATGCCATAGTAAATGTGTACTAAAGAGAAAGAAGGCATCCAATGAGTGAATTTTAGGTGTTGAAAATGAATAATTGTTGAACAATCATATATCAAATTTGACATCATGTAGAAGTTTCCCTCATTCCTCACTCTCATTATCTTAGGTTTTAAGAAATAAAAAATTATTTATCCTAGAGATAGTCCCTCCCTATCACCAATGATAATAGAGAGAAATGATATCCATATATTATTTATATACATGATATTTTACTCCACTTATTTATTATTAATTAGAAACATACCGACCTAGACCCTTTACCTAAATAATAAGATGATATATTAATTCATATCACTCTTTTCAACCAAATTTTCCATGTCTTCAACCCAATACTTAAGGAGATATTTAAGGTTATGGGTAAAATACTAATGTTTATAAGCCTCTTGATCATATGCAATCATGGGTTTTGATAGGTGATAATATTTATCAAAGGTGAGGCTAGATATGAGGGCGATTATGTAATTCCCATGGAGGGAATGGATTAAGTATTTATGTCACTATGAGTTAATGCATGGGAACACCTCAAGATTTATTATGGCCTTGTGTAGTCTTGAATATTAAATGGAAAAAATCTCATAGAAATAATCCACCTCATCTTACTACACATAGTCCACATCTAAAAGTTATCAAGCTTATTCCACTGCTCCATATAAAATATGTTAGTGTTTGAACCTCACAATCCTAGGCATAAAAGTAGTGTCCCTATTTTTTTCAGTAGGTTTGAAGGAAGAAGGTGATATAGCCATGGTTGATAATTATTGATCTTAAGTTTTTCAAATCACCTATAATTACCTTGAATTTATTTATTAAGTTCTTGTCTACCCTTTATGTGAACGAACAATGACATTTTATTTAAAATGAATCTTATCACTTGGAGGCACCAACTTATTAAATTTATAAGTTTAAATGTAAAGGATAGATATCATTATGTTAATCATGTGCATTGATTATTAAATTTACCTTTGGTAGCATTTATACCCACTTTCATCCATTCAAATTTTATTTAAACATTTTAATAGTGGTTTTATGCTCTATCCCAATTTGGCCCATCCACATGACATCATCTTGAAGGATTTGGAGTGCCACAATAAGTTTTATATTCCGCAAGACCTTAGGTAAATTAGATCATACCATGTGGCACATTCTAATTGGCATGGGGTCTCAGAATGAAAAAATTAACCCTATTCTTCATGGGGGTTCATGCCAATCATATTGTACCATGCGGTGCCCTCTAATTAGCCTAGGGTCCCATAATGCAAAATTTAGCTTCACATTCTATAGGATCATGGGTTAATTAGATTATGCCACTTGACATCTTTCAATTAGTCTATGGTCTTAGAATTTAGAAGTTAAGTCTAATATATGATAATTAATAAAAATGCAAGTTAGAATATGGGGTGAAGTAGTAATCCTAAGTGTAAAAAATCAAAATTAAAAAACACGTGTTTATATTTTTATAGTGATGTTATCGAACACCCATCAAATGAATTTGAAAATGGGGACTAACACATATATATCAAACTCAACCACATTACATTGGAAAGTGAGATAAATCAGGTATTCACCATACATGTTCTATGTACTTAAAATGTTTAAATCTTTAGTAAACAAATTAATCAAAAAAAAAAAAAATCCATAGTAGAGCTCAATCAAAGGTTACTAAAAGGTTATATTCTTAAAACATAATTAATCAAATTTTACTCTGTTTAAAATTGTGGGTTATAGATGGGAGAGAAAAAGGGGGGTCTCCAATTTTGAAGAGAAGCAGGTATGTGTTGGTCATAACAAATGGTGTATTTATAGGTAAAAAATTATTTTGTGTTTAAAATAAAAACGTTTTGGTTTTGTTTTGAGCAACAACAATAGATCATATAGGAAAATTTTATTTATCAAAGAATATTGAACCTTAACTTCAACTTTACCATATAACATACTAGGTTTTAGCATTATAAAGGATCATTTGTACTCACATGTTGAGTTTTTAAACTTTTCCTTTGAAAATTTTATAGCTCATAAATAACCACCAAATGAAATTTCTTTTAGGCTAAATATTATTTCACTCCATTTATTTTATTTTGTATGAATGGATCAAACAAGGGGGAAGGCTCAAAAATTTCTCTACTACTAGTTGATCATCTATAGCTCTGATAGAGATACCTTTAGTTCCACTCTAGGCTTTAATCCATTACTAGCCAATCATCCATATCCCCAATGAAGGTTTCTTGAATATCCTTTCTTAGAGAAAACTTACTGATTTTACTTAAGGATTTCATGTTTTCCATTTTATTCATATTTACTTTTGTGTATTGAAAGGGTTGGGAACCAATGTAACTAGGGTGTAAATATTTACTCAAAAAATCCCAACCTTGGATGGATTTTTATTCACTATTTATAGATTTTAAGGTAACTACTTAATGTGTTGAATTTGAAATGATGATCCCTCTTGGATGTAAAATTGTTCATAATTTACATGGTAATTTTGAAATAAATATTCAATCTACTCTTAAAGAGTTAAAATAATTAGTTATGAGATCTGATAAATGCCAAAACTACACATAGCCTTCTTTAATCCACTAAACTTAGTAAGTGGATATGATTGCCTTTCAATCAATTTGAAAGTGACTAAATACCTCAATATTTTAATCATAAGGAAAATAAGTTCATCTATCTATAGGTTCATGGAGGATGTATGAAATATTTTAGTTTCTTTTTAATGTCTTATGAAACACTTATTAAATAACACTAATGAAATCAAAAATAATCTATGATAATAATAGAATAGATAAGTCTACCCCTAAACAAGGAATATAAATGCATATAATGAAAATAAAAAACACACATAAATTAAATTAATATAATTATAATCTACCCCTAAACCAAGAATCATAGTCATTCCAAGATTTAGGGTGATAAAACAACATATAATTAGTACTTAAAGTGTTTTCAATTTACTAATAAATATAAATATTTTCTATGTATATTTTTCAATATAAATGTGTTATGTCCCAATATCTCTAAAATATTATATGGACTAATACAAAGAGGATCCAATTTAAAACATTGGACCTTTTTTTCATGTGTTTTTTCCTATAGTAGGATAAAGTTTGAAATTCTGAAAGTCTTGATATTTGATCTCTTATCAAACCATCTCTTCACTATGTCTTGGTATCTACTAAATTTTTTCATTTCTTTGTCACATGCATCATCCATTTGGATAATGTTAAATGACTTATATTTAACATATTCATATTCTACCATGTATTATTGCATAACTTCATAAGTGGCAATTTTTAAAATAATGGGAAATACTAGTTTTTTCCCATAACTAAGATAAAAATAGATGTCTTCAAAAAAAAAATATGTTCGGTCCTATTGTCTAAAAGAGTATATTTTAATAGTGAATTCTAACTCTTTATTTTTCTATAACAGACATTTTATTGAAATTAATAAGAATTTTATTTGTAAATTCTACAACATTATTTCCTTAAGGATAATAATTAGAAGGATAAATTCAAGTTGAAATTATTATCATAAGCCCATTTGGTAAACTTCATTGATAATAATACAGGGCCATTATCAAATTCAAGATAAAAATATGTACTAAACCTTATGACAATGTTATTTTCAAGAAATATGATAACATAATTAGATATTTTAATTATTTATAATGCTTCAATTTATTTTGTGTATTAATTTGTTGATATGATTATGTATTTGTGTCCTTTGGTAGAGTTGGGGTTAAGGAAACCAATGAAATCTAGACCCTTCTAGGTGAATGGTCTATATTCAGTCATCAATTGCAAATGTGTTTCTCTTTTGGAAAATATTTGGCACTCATGGAAAGTTTTTACATGAACATGGACATATTTGAATATCATGGGAAAATAATACTTGAACCTTGGTATTTTATGTGTTGTTATATTACAATAAGGGTGATTACTCCCTAAGTCATCATGAAAACTACTAATGATTTGATCAGCCTTTATTTTAGTTATGCATCTAAGGTAAATTCCTTCATATTTTATGCAATAAAATACACATTTTTTCAACATATAAAGAGATAATTTAAATATTAAGAATATTCTTTTTTATCTTTTGATTTTTGGAGGGGATGTTGCACTTAGAATATAATGAATGATATGATCATACCAATAGTCAGACATGGTTTGGATCTAGTCAGATTACATCATTGTAATCTTGGGTTTAATTCCAATAATTATCTTGGTGAGGCCTTGACATTTGAACATCTTGGATTGCTTAATATTAATGTATTATTGAAAATTTTCCATCCACTTTCCTTTGTGCTCTCCTAGCTTGTTCTACCCCAACATGAGCTTTACAAAAAGATCCAATACAATGGCATGTAATTTATTGTGAAGAATTTAATGTATGAGTTTTTAAAAGGCCTTTACCAAGGAATATGCTTGATTTTATAGGGTGTAAATTTAAAATCCATATATTTTATATTTGTGATCATGAATGTGATGGATTTTATTTCATCATTGAACCTTGCATTATTATGGCCACTACTATATTCTAAGAGGCAAAGAAACATACATACAAATCCTTTGAAAAATATGGGATGATAACCAAAAAGATTTACATAATGGCACTCTTGATATCCTATAATTTTGATTTGGCATTAGAATTCAATTCCATGTGTGCATCCAATTTGAGAATAATGTTAAAAAGTTTGAAAATTTTAGCAAAACCAGAAATAAAATTATGTATAAAATTATTTTTTCCAAAAAATATTTTAGTTCCTTTTTATTATTGGGAAAAGGATTTTTTTTTTCTCTTGTTGGGTCAATAGAAATACATTCCTTTGTGATAATGTGACCTAAAATATTACCAAGTTAGAAGAGTTGTTATACCTTTGACACCACTCAAATACTTTTTACAAGTGATGCATGTGATATGACCTACATTTAGAGAAAATGGTTAAATAATCTATGTAAATTGATATTAATTCCCCTATCAAACCTTGAAATTAAAAATCCATAGGTTGTTGAAATGTTTCCACTACACTAATTAAACCAAGATACATTCTATTAAAGGAAAATGTTTCCCATTTAGTTGTGAAGATGGTTTTGGCATTGTCCTCCCTATCAATTACGCTTGATTATAGCCTAAAAACCCATTTAAGAAGACATCATCTGAGTGTTGCTAACCATTTTTACCACATTTTAAGAGATGGTAATGTATATATATATATATATATATATATATATATATATATATATATATATATATATATATATATATATATATCTGTGTGTGTGTGTGTGTGTGTGTGTGTGTGTGTGTGTGTGTGTGTGTGTGTGTGTGTGTGTGTGTGTGTGTGTGTGTGTGTGTCTAAATTCTAGTCCAAGTTTTTGAAATCTAAAAATAGCATAACTTCCCCACTTTTATTATGAATAATAACTAGTCTAGCTACCTAGGTAGAGGAGTGAACTTGGAAAATAATATTAGTTGAGAGTGTTTGTTGAAATTTTTTATGGATGAGAGGTTATAGGATAGGATAAACTAGTTATTTCCTTTTCATAAGAGGTTTTTCCCCTTGTCTGAGTGGAATGGTATGTGTCATGATACTTGGGTTAAAAAAATTAGATCATTGTATGTCCAATAAATCACATATTTGTACTCTATGAGCAATCACTTAAGTTTATCATTTTTTGACTTAGTGTAGTTGTGACCAATATTGAGATTATGGGGTTCCTCAAGTGACCCTAGATTTAAGAGGAGGAGATAATCATTTGTGGATGCTAGTTTTCATAAATTTTCAAGGTCAAAGACTCTATTGATTGAGAACATTATTTTTTAAAATCTTGGGGTATTGACTAAACATTGTTAATGATAGAAAATAGGGCCTTAATTTGGTTTGTGTTTCCATATCCATTATTATTTACTAAGGATATCCATGGGTTGGTTTGGTTTTTCATGCCTCAGTTGTATTATATTTATGAGTGGAATAGGGTTTGGGATTGGGTCATTTTAGTAATCATAAGGGATAGGATTCAATCTTAGGAAATTAAGGTTGATATTTGGAATAGCTATAAAGATTTTTCTTTGTGGGTTTAACTATCAATAAAAATTAATGGCCTCAACATACACCATAGGTGGATATATAATAAGGGGATTTGTATAGATGAACATTGTGTCAAAGGATCTAAGGCACTTTTGTACAGTCCAAATTGGGCCAAAAAGATGTTAAATTGGGTTTAACTAGTGATTATTGTTGACCAATTTTGACCCCTAAGGTCAAAATGTCAACACCTATATGTGAAAACTTTACTGTTATGTCTTAAATTTTATTCATATCTCTATCATGATTTGGGAGGACTTAAAATAGCCTTTACAAAACCTTATTAGAATTATTGAAGGTAAATTTGGAGAAATTAAGGTAATGGTCTTTCTTTCATGTCAAAAAGTGGTGAAACTTGGTCAAGTGGTATCATATGCCCCTAGGTGTTAGTAAAGGTAATTTCAAGCCTTAATCAAATTATACAAACATTTAATGATGATTTGAAGAGTTTAGGGTTCATTTGTGAATTTTAAGGTAGTGTTTTATAAGGGTAAAGATGGTTTTTGCTAACCCCAAATGTGTGTCAAAGATTTCAAATGAAAAAAAATACATACCATACACTTTAAAAGGACCTTATATTAGTTACATAACTTCCACACCTATCATCAATTTAAGAAGATGTGACAATATTGATTTTCAACACCATAGAGGGGAGTTTTAGCACTTGTACATACTTGTGAACTCATCTTCCAAGTGAAAATAGTTTATCAATGTCCTTTCAGATTCCATATTTCATATTCATGCATGGAAATAAGTTTATAGCTTCAAAATTTTATAAAAATATCACTCTCCTCCATCGCTCTCTTCACAAACTCATGAAGGCCATTTTCAAATGAATGGTAAAGGTCATACAAGTGGAGTTGGAGGCTAAGATTTTTACTAGAGTTGGTGACCCATATGGGATTAAAATTAGTGAAAATTTTCATTTGATTAAGCTCCTTAGGTTTATGAGCAATCACTAAGGAGTTAAAGTGATTTGTTGAGACTCAAAACCCCACTGTATCAGTTTTTGGGAAGCATAGTTGTCTATGTGAATTTATGGAGGCAAGGTGAAAATTTTATAGGATCATAAAATGTATACACAACCATCCTAAATCACTCTCCATTGCCATCTATCCCATATGTGGACTATCAAGTAAGGACGTTACTCTTATGCATAGTGTATAATTGATTATCAGTGTTTTTCCATTGATTCATGGTTTTCACAAATTTTATATACATCCAAATGTTATTGAACATGTTTATCCATATATTAACTTTATAAAATGTTCCTCAATCATCAAATTAATGTTTTTACTAGTCTCTAAGTGTCATTGTGCTCCTAGATTAAATAACATGCATATGGGGCTACCTATGTAACAGTGGTTGAAAGGTCTTGTTTTTAACTTGTTAGGATTATTTTAAGGTATTTATCTCACAAAGAAACAATTAAGAATGATCTAATTATTTTTAAAATGTTAAAATAGACCTCAAAGGCACTCTCTCACAAAGGCTATAGGGGTATTTTAGTCACTCACAGGTCTACAGACTTGTAAGTGAGCATCCAATGACCTTAGGTCTCATGATAAAGAAGTAAAAACAAGGGAAACACTTGTTAAACCATCCCAAGAATCAATTTTACCTTGATAAACTCCACTAGTATCATCAAGAACATGAATGAGTGAAAGAAACTTTAATTTCATGTATATGCCTTGAACATGAGCTGACTGTTTACACAATCTTTACATATGAATTAGACTTGTACAATGTTTGGTCATAAGTTATAGGCTTACTAAGAGGTTATGAAGAGATGGGACAAAAATGGACTTAATAATCAAAATTTCCTAGGGTTCAAGAAGTGGCTTAACAGCCTATGCAAGCAAAATAGAGACCTACAAGTGACAGACCTATAGGTCTTCTTTTGGACTAAGAGATAATTATCAAGAAATCAAGGTTAGAGAATATCTCAATGAAAATAATGAGAGGAGGCACAAACTATTTAATATTGTGCATGATTTTATATTATTAAAGTGTCATGATATAGTTGAAAAGGTCAACTTCTAGACCTCATGCTCAAACTCCTCGAATGACCACCTACAACCACTTTAAGAAAATGTAAAGAACAGTATGTGATAAGTAAGTGTATAATGTTTTGAATAGTTTGAGGAGTTTTAAAACTCTTAAAAACAAAATATATTCATGGAGAGGTTCAAATATTGGTAACTAAAGACCTTGAAACTTTAGAATGCAAATAAGACACTAAAATAGTCACCTATATCCATGGTGTAAGCATAAAAGGTAAAATGTATGAAAGTAAAACACAATAGATTTTTAAGGGAGTATCAGTTCCTTAACACTATAATGATAATTCATTTTTATTTTAAATGACTTGTATTTGAGTCTTAAGACCCAAAAATTCATCTCGGACACTTAATTCATGCCTACATATTACTAAGGTAGGAAGGCTAGTTATAATCTTGAGGAAAAAAGGTCACCTATAGTCAGTGATATGGGAAGTTAGGGTGAAGTAATAGATATTTATAAAGAATAATTCAAATCCAAAGAGACCTAAATTAGATTCATTAGAAATTACTATCTACAAATCTCTGTAAAACCCTTTTCACATAGTTAATGCAAGCTACAAGCCTACCTATCTAGTCATGAGAATACATGTCTATTTTTGAAGGAAAAAATGGTGTGAGAGGATGGTAAAAGATATAGTAATGGTTTAATAAAGATAAAATATCCCCATGAAACCCTCAAACCCATAAAAATAAAAATCTAATGATGATAAGCTTTGTTCTAGGCTAAACAAGGTTAACTACATACACATACCTATATACAGTCATGAGAAAGAAAGTTGGATTGAAAAAGGATGGAATGAAGACCTAGAAACCTTGATATAGTGTTGATAGATGTGGTAAAACTTTTCATGATAGTTTAAACCTTTCAACATGGATAAAATTGTAAAACATAGTCAACTAGGGTCACTAACATTCAATTACTCAGGAACCTTAGCATGATTTGATGAAGGATATAACAGGGTTCAAGAAGAGATATGACAAGAGAATCATGGGATAAAGTCATGGTGGATCTCTTAGAGTTATTTAGGTAATTGGCAACTCAAAATCAGACTCAGAACACTACCTACATACCTCAACTCTCTAGACCTCACAAACACACAATCTATAAGTAAAGGGAATAAGAGAACACCAATATATATTCATGATTCATGAAATTTGGATGTTCATAAAAAACCTATCCTTTTATGAATCATCTATAAGACCTCAAGGCACTCACATGCTGCCCACATAGACCAATTTCAAATTGATGAGAGAGAAGATGATTTTTACACATCCAAATGAATTTAAAAATCCATAAAAAACATGTATGATGTCAAAAACTCTAATGATCACCTCCTCATGCCATTATTTGGTACTTGAAAGATACAAGTGTACAGAAAAGGACCAAAGAAGGTTGTTTCAAGCTACTTGAGAGGTCCGTACAAGGTGTCAAAAGCTAAAAATTGACATGGAGGATCCTAAGGAGGTCATAAAACTTAATCATGTGTGTTTTTAGGTTCCACACATGTGGGAAGGATATAGATCCAAAATTTAGTCTCTAAGTAGGGAGGCCTAATTAAGACCTAGTTAGGAGAGAGAAAGGCATAAAAAGGCACTTATACTCAAAGGCCAGGCATGAAATTGACATGAATCTATAATTGGATACTAGGTCCTCAAATATGTGCTTAGCTTCTCAATAACATCCACACATTCTTATACACAAGTCAGTTTACATGTTTTAGGGATATAAGGAATGAGGCTAAATGAGGTATTTTGGTGAAAAATGAATCCTTGAGGGTAGTTTGAGACATCCATATGAGTTATTATAGGCCTTATATGATGTGAATTGGCCATCAATGGAGAGATAATGAGTTTTAGAATATTAATTCAAGTTTTTCCACTTGTAAGCAAGATTGGCCTAGTGAGATGAAGAGAATTCTAAACACCTATCAAGAGAATGAAGTGATGTGTCAAAGGTAACTTATAGATATTATTTGAAAGGTGTCAATAATATATAAAATATATAACTCAATGACTTGGCCATCAATAAGGCCACTTGTCATTTCACAAGCTAAGGTGAAGGGTAGTTTTGGAGAGTTAGGCAAGGTGTCAAGCAAGGTTTGAAACTTTCAACCACTTAGAGAAGAAGAGAATATTCATAAGACTAAGACTTATCTTTGAGGACATGATGGGGAAGTTTTATACTCCTTTCTTTTTTTAACTACTTTTAGACACTTGTATCTCTCTCTTTCTCCTATGCCCTTCTCTCCTTCTCTCACTTTCTCTATATATTGAGCCTTAATTTTTTAAGATTGTATCCTCCACCTAAGTATGGAAAATTCCTACCCATTTTTATCCTTTTTATCAATGAATAATAATATGTGTTTGCCTTCTCCATAGATTGGTTTCAATATGCATACTTGACTAGTTGATCTTGCTAAGTGATAGCCTTGCTTCTTTGGCATGCTTATCTTTGTTTAGCATTCATGTTTAGTTTGGAATATTTTTTTTAGGTATTTTTAAGTGTTAAAATGAGGTGTATAGTGGTTTAGTGGGTTGTATTTTCATTAGTGTCATGTCATGACCTCTTGACTAGTCCTCCTAGATCAATCTTTCTTCATAAACCTTCATGAGAAACATTGATGTAGAAAGGAATATTTGGATTAGTGTCATGTGTAGGTCAATCTCTTATTTGAAGTGTAATTGTATTTTGTTGGTAGTGTTTAAATGATATTTAGTGCATAACCTCCATTAAAATAAGTTTCTCTCCCTTTTCCTAACAAGTAATAGATTACTATTTTATCCTAAGTGATTCATCAAGGGGAGATAACCCTTTAACCTAGAGATTCACCTCTTTAATATGGTATAAGTGATTCAAGGGTAACTAGCCCTTTAACCTAGAGATTCACCTATCTAATAGAGTACCCAAAACCTTGAGATATTTCACCTATCTAATAGAGTACCCAAAACCTTGAGATATTTCCATGTTAAATCAAATTTGAAAGGCTTTAACTACTTTCCAAAAGGTCAAATTTTGATTGATAACAATTTTGGTAAACCTAGTGGGATTAAGTTCTAATGTTGTGGAGGAATTCTTGGTGTTGTTATTATACATATGTGCCTTTTAATTCATTCAAAACATTAATGGCAACTTCATTCTTGATCAGCTCGTTCTAGCATCCCAGTCAACTATTCAATGTAAGTTATGTTTCATTTCATTGTCTTGATGAGGTTATTATGGATGAGTTTAAAGTAGAGTTCAATTCTATGAAAGTTGTTGAATCTCCTCAAGCCTACAGTATTTATATCAGTCTTATGATGAGACTTATCAACCTTGCTATGATCCATATTAGTTCTACAGTCCTTATAAACCTTATCATGAGTCATACCAATTATATAAACAACCTTATCAAGCTCAAGATTTTCCTATCTAACATAGTCATTTCTCAAACTAATCCATTTCAAGTTTTAATAAAATTATCTTAGGCTATGATAGGTACACGGTAGGGCTCCATACACAAAGGGAGTTGTTGGGGTCTAGTAAGGTATTTTACAAACAAGTGTAAGCATAGGATAACTTCTTTTGTACTCAAAATTTAAGAACTTAGTTGTACTTTCATCAATTCACATAAAGCATAGGTCTTATGCACTCACCTAAAGTGCAACTAAGAAGGAATTGGGTCCTACATTGGGCTAGTTGTTCCATGGCATGAGGATTGAAAGGGGGACTCAATCAATGCAATGTTAACTCAACTAAAGGGCAAACCCATATGTGCAATCGTATTTTAGGTTAAACCTAAGGTCATATAATATCTAAATGGGTCACAATACTAATTTTATTCAATTTATCCTCCATATTTAAAAGATGTAGATTAAACAAAGGTTGGATTCACATGCACAGATCTATACCCATTTTTCATGTATAATTATGCTGACATCATAAAAATATAGAGACTCCATTAAAATTTGAAACCAGTGAAACACATAAACTTTAGATTAGTATAACTAACCAAAATGCAACATAACATAAACTCACTTGCACCCTATAGCAATACTACTAATATGCAAACCAAGACAAACCCAAATGTATTTAAAATCAACACCATTACTAATTTTTCAAATTCTAGAATAAGAGTTTAAATCCAAAACCATTTTACAAGAGCTTCATTACAATTCTCCATTTTTCCGTTTTTGGCTAGAGCTATTTATATAGGCCTTTAAGAGCATCTTTGCCAGGGTAGAGGCTACATGCAAGCATTAAGATAGAGTTTTTACATCATAAACATTAGCTCTAAGATTTTGTGATTCCCATGCTCCACTTGCCATCTTTCTTCACTAGGATTGGTTAGCTTTTAGTTAGTTAGCTAGTGCATGTTTTACATTACATCATCCAATTGGATATCAAAACCATTAGGCTAACGATTTTCCAAAATAATTAGATGTGTTAAGGTGGATATTAGTTTGGCATGAAAAATATATCAAACCAAAGTTATGGGTCCAACATTACCCCATATAAAATCCCTAGTCCATCCTCAAACTATAAAATCAAACTTTTAAGAGTGAAAAACTCAAGTACATTCTATTGGAGCTCTGTGTTGAAGTCCTCAAAGCCCTTTATGGATAGCTTGATCTCATTCTTGAAACTATAAATTTTTTTTGAACTGGTATCGAGTCCAAGTGTATATTTTTTATCCAACTCCTTTCAGAAGGCTTCTAGGTTGGCCTACATATCGGCCATACTTCTATATAAAATCTCCCCTTACTCACATGGCTTAGTTTGTAGGGATTGATCTCATTGCTTATGCTTTCCATGATCTATGGCATTTATACCTTGCTTGTGGAGTACACCTTTGTCTTCAACTACTCCTTCTCATATGTTGTTTTCTTCAAGTGTGAATATATCACTAAGTCTTGGTTGGATAAGTTCAAAAAGATTGAATTTGCTGCATCTAATCCTTATTTTAACTTGGAAAAAAGATCCTCCACTTATTGGAGACTGTCTAAAAAATCCTTATTTAGCATGATGTTTGGGCCATCCTCTTCCTCTTCTTCTTGCACTAGCTTGGGTTAGAGTCTTAGGAGCATCTTCTCTATTAAAACACAAATTTTATCAACCTATAATATGTCTGAGATGTTGACACCAATAAATAAATATGGATTGACCACCTCTACATGCTCACAAAGATATTTTAGTTTAAACTTGTTGGTATGTGCTTCCTCCCTTGCTTCCTTGATGAGTTTCTTTAGTTTCAGTACCTTACTATCATTTATGACATTTTGGCATATTTATTTTCTAACCATTCTTATTAGCACACTTCCATATTAGATTGGGTTCATGGCTCAGGGGTTAATAAGGAGAGATCTATGCATTTCCTTACTATCCTCTAGGCTTGAATTTATAGCCTTTAATGCCTTGAAATGGGGCTTCTCCATGTAATAGTCTAGAGCAAATAAAAGTTGCTTGCGCATCCTTATCATGGTGGATTTTGGGAGTATATCTTCATATAATTATAAATATTCATCTTCATAATCCTTCTATGTTATTTATCTGATGTTGATCTCTTTGTCTCCCATTTTGATGATGGCCTTTTCCCCTACGTGCACTTCTTCCCCTTTATTGGTTCCACTATTCTCTTTGGCATTCTCCTCTAAGGAGTCAATTGTCTAGTACTTAGGGGTTTCTTCAACGAACTTCTCCCCCTTGTCTACTTATTCAACCTAGGGCTTATCAATGTTTATTTCAAGTTTTATACCTTTGGCATTAGGGTTTCTCTATTACTACTAATGCTCCTCAACTATCTCTTTTTGTTGTTATGAGGTATCAATATCACCTTCTTTTGGTTCAGACACCCCTTCACTATTTGGGTGTGCCTTAGCAACTTCCTCTATTTTTTTGGTAGAGCCACTTTGTGTTTTTTGATCACCTCTAATTATGTTTCTACACTCAAGGGTAATTTTGGGGTCCTCTTCTATAACTTGGCCTTATTCTGGTCAAGGTCAAGTTTCCACTTTTTTTTAAGTGCCATAGCTTGGTTTATATGTTCCTTACTAAGTCCCATCTTCTTGTAGGCCACTTTTTTTCCTCAATAGATTGAGGGGCCACTAGTGATGCCTTATCTTTGGATGTTAGCCTTGTCTTCTTTGGTGGGATCTTTAGTAGGGTTGTGCTAGAGGTAAATGTTGACCAATTTTGACCCTCAGGTAAAAATGGTTAATCTTACATTCAAAACTTGACCTTGTCATGGGTTTTCAAGCCATTTTATGATTTTATTTATCCTTCATGATTTTATTTTATTCCTTTTAGTATTATTCAAGGTTTATTTGATAATTTTAAGGTTAAAGACTCTTGAAACCTAGTGTTATTTTAGGCCTTTATTACCCTAGTCAAGTGTTTCATATGTTTTAAGTGGTAAAAAGGGGTCATTTTTTCATATAATGTGGTTTTAATTTGATATTCTCCCATTTTAAATTCTATAACACTCCTCATAAAAGGTAAAAAGCTAAGTTATAATTTTTACCCCACTCTCATATGTTTTATTACCCTTTTATGTCTTCAAAGGGTGGTTTCTTGGGTGATATGGTATGTTGGAGGGAAATGAGAAAAGTTTGAAATGTTATGTGTTGATGATTTAAAATTTCACTTGATTTTAATCAACAACAATGGTAAGTTTCAAGATGTGGGACTTGCATCTTGAAACAACCTCCAAATTTTAGAGAAGCTGGCTCTTCTTTAAATCAAGTAAATACTAGGAAAATGGATAGGAATTTAAATCAAAAACACAATGCTAGAAAGGAAATTTAATCTATAGCGATGCACCTAAATGTAATTCAACGTTAATCCTAAGCACAATGAGACTATATGTAGGATTCATTTACATTTAAGAGCAAACAAGTGCATGATCAATGTAAAAGATTGAAACAATAGAAACAGAGGCTCATAGCATAGACTTCTTTTGTTGAGATATAGAAAATGTCAACAAAGGCATAGGGTTCAATCTTCTTATTTGAATTTTCCAATCACATAAGAGGTGCAAAAACATGTACAATTATGTAAACCTTCCAATTCAATAAAACAAGACAAAAGCAAATGACATTCATAATCACAATTCTAGAAAATCTACAATCTAGACTACTTTTGCAAATGACACAAATAATATCAACAAATGCATAGGGTTCAATCTTATTTGAATATTCTAGTCATACAAAAGGTATAGAAACATGTATAGTTATATAAACCTTTCAACTCAAGAAAATGAGACAAAAGCAAATGATATTACTTAGTCACAAGCTCTAGAAAGTCTAAACTTGTTTACAATAATTCTCTCTTCAAAATTCTTTTGATAGTTGATGATACTTCTTCCTCCCTCTCCTAGTGATCTCTGCACCCTTATTTATAGCCTTAAATCCACTCCAGATTGTCTACTTGTTCCCAATCTGATGGCCCAAATGAAATCTTCCCCTAACTAAACTGGTGGTTCATTGGCTGAAATAGATTGCCTGACGCTTCCTTCTCTTGAATTCTATGTAAGTACTTAGCCACTTCTTTGAAAATCTTTCTATTACTTAGGATACACTGGAAAATGACACTTGGCCTATTATGTATCACCTATTAAAGACACATGGCACTTTCCACATAACTTTATACTCTTTTGTGTCTTTGTTCATGACTGTTCCACTTTTGACACTTGTCGCAATCTGCTTCCTCAAAACTTCAATAACTTGAAATAAAATAAGACCCAAAGTATTTCTTACCTGAGTAACTTTTGAAAGGAGCATAGGGATAGGTGGATAACTCCTCTTCTTCATCAAAAGACATGTGGCAATCTCCACTTTACTCATTTGGGGTTACGTGGTGTTATCCGCTTCTTTTAGCTACCCTACAGGAGATGACACTTGGCGGTCTCTACTTTACTCTATTTATACCATAGAAACAAATGGATCTCATTTCTCATTTACATGGACAGTGACACCTGGTGGCTTTTTCTTGCTTCAGACACAAAACCTGGGACCCACCATAGTCTTTGCTATATCAGTAAAGTAAAGATGAAAATAATTTGAACCACAACACGTGGTGGCTTTCACTTTATTTTTTTGGAGTATGTGTCAACTTCCATCACTTTTAGAAAATAAAAATTAAGACCTTCTGTGACTACCACTTGGCACTTTCTTCTTGATCCTGATACTTAGCTTGTTAAACCTTTCACTAAAAAGAGATGAAATGTAGGTGGTGATATGAAATTGTGGATGGTGACACTTGGCGCATTCCACTGAGTCACTGTGAGATACATGGCACATTTTGACCAACTCACAGAAAATATGAAAGGTGCCTTAGATGATGACACTTAGTAGTTTCCACTAAGAAGGATGCTTCAGTCGATGACACTTAGGCAAATTGAATCAAAAGGAAAATAGAGCCTGTGCTCTATTTCAAAACTCCACCATCTCAAACCACAGAATGTGAAGGCAAAATTTCACAACGTGCGACTGAAAAATAGAATGAAACGTAGAGTAAATTTTTACTCTACAGTTACTAGTGACCCCAAGGACTTTTGAGCCTACTCAAAAAGAAACCATAAATTCTCGCATATCAAATGTGGCAATAATCACAACTTCAGTAAGGCTGTTTGATAAATAGACCATTCAGCATCAAATAGCCCCTACTTATATTGAAAATCTTGGAAAGCTAAATCAAGGTTAATGATGTCCTTATGCAAAGACTCTACAAAATATGAACTCCAACCTTCAATTGGAATTCAGGCTGAATCAAAATAGCTTCCACTTCTAGCATTGATGAATCAGACACATTTGGGGAATTATGTAGATTTGTGAGAGACTTAATGTGTCAAGAGTATTGAAAATTTTTAAAATATTCTAAGCCATAGCCACGTGCTCAAAGAACACTTATTTAAAATAGAGAGAGGGAAAGAAAAAATGGGAAAACAAAAGCAATACAAAAAGGGGAAGCTACTATATACAGCTAACCAGGTATATTTGCCTCCCTCCTAGATCAAAAGGAAAATTTCTAACGTTTCCTTTATGGTGAGAAGACTTATGATGCTAGACAAATGGCTGAATGAGATGGAGATCTGGTGACTTGCTCATCCTACTTGCCACCTTGATTGGCTTGCATCTGAGTGAATTAGGGTCAAACATGTCCCCAACATATACATACTCTTCTTGTTCTTGAAAGTTTGTCAAATGTTGGTTCTTCATGATGTCGTGTCTCATCAAGAAATCGATGGTTGTTGGTTCTCCACTCTATGTCTTTTGATATTCATCATCTTTTGGCTTATCTCTTTCTGCCTCCTCATTTTTGGGTTCCATTGCATGATCATCCTCCTTGATGACCTCAACCTATTGAAAGGATAAGTATGAAAGCTTGCATTCCCTCTGTATACTTATTTGAGTCCCAATGATGCCTTCTCCACTTGAAGCTAGCTCACAGCCTTCTTAAAGAATAGTGTAACCTGCCCTAATGACTTCAAACAAGTCATTCAAAACATGATCAAATTCATTCTCAGGTTTCATTTCATGATCATCCTCCTTGATGACCTCAACCTCTTGAAAGGATAAGTCTGAAAGCTTGCATCCCCTCTGCATACTTATCTAAGTCCCAATGCTACCTTCTTCACCTGAAGCCAACTCACAACCTCCTTGAAGAATAGTGTAACCTACCCCAATGACTTCAAACAAGTCATTCAAAACATGATAAGAAATTATCTCTTTTTCATCAGAAATAGAAGCAAAATCTTGTGACTTATCCTCTAGTTCATCAAAGGGTGTACCTATAGTGATTTCCTCCTCATCTGCACTCATGAAATCTTCTTAACTAGCCATGAACTGAGCATACTCCTCTGCATACTTATTTGCTTCCTCCAAAATATATTCCTCTTTGAAAAGGGATAAAAAAGAAGACTGATGGTTATACATATGCGAAAGAGGAGATAATTCTTGAGCTAGAATTGAATGATCCTCTTCTTTCCATTTGTCCATCACTTCATCTATATCAGATGTAGCTTGATAGCTCTCTTGGAGGGATGTAGATGGGGTGTGTTCAAATGTAGGATCTTTTGTTTGATCATCATCATGAGTGAGAGCAGCCTCAACCTCTTCAAGGCTTTGAGCGAAACCTTTCTCCTCCTTTCTGCTCCATGATTAAATTCTTTGTTTCCAACTCATGACCTTGTGACTAGAACTTTTCTCTTGGAAAGAGTCAACAATTTTATCTTCTTCAAAGTTTTCAGCTGGTTCATGATTTTCCCTCTTCCAACTTAGAATTTGGACATCATGTTGAGATATCTGAGGATTGGTAAAAGAGGTATTTTTTGGCGTAGGCTCCTCTCTAAGGTCTAAAAGCTCTATCTCTCTTTCTCTAAGCAATCTCATCTTTGCCTCTAATTCCTCAACTTGCTTAGCTAGATTTTCTTGAAAGAGTCTTTCTTGGAGCTCATAGGAATCATCATAGAAGTGGGGAATGCATGAAGGCTATGATGAAAAATAAGAATCTTCCTAAGGAAAGGTGAGAGGGACTTGAGGGGAAACTGAGGGTTTGGAGTCCACTTCCCTTACTACCAACATAGACTTGACATTATTTGGGAAATGACCTTGACAGGTTTGACTTGGCTCATGAGCAGGGGTTGCGTATATCTGATATGAAACTTGTGGCAGTGAATATGTAGGCTGATAGACTTGGTAAGGCTGTCTCTCATGAATGGTCAACTTCTCTTCTAAAAATTCAATTAAGCCACTCACATCTAACATCTCACATATAAGCCTTTGCCAATTCACTCTTTCAATGGGATCCCATTCACTTTTAATCATATCTACTACATTTCTTACTTGATGGATGACATGATTAGGAATTTCTTGGCCGCATCCCCTTCTGTTGTCAAGCTCTAATACATATCTTTTATATCCCAGTAATGACTTTTTAAAGGTGGAAATGAGATTAGGTTGAGCATGGGATGTAATATATTGGGGAGACTGGGCATAAGACTGATATGGCTCATGACAGGGCTGAGGCTAGTCATATCAGACCTGTGAAGGGAAAAAATTATAACCATATGCATCCTTGTTGCTTGATGTAATTCCATGAGCACCCTAATCTTGACTGAAAATATATGAAGGGGCATAAGACCCATAGCTCTGAGTAATAGAATTATACATACCAAATGGTGATTTCTTGATGATACCAGGACTGCTTAACCGGCTGATTCAACTCAGAGTCACCGTTGGTGTTGATAAAATAAAAACCTCCAAAGGCTGGTTGGCTGAAGAACACACCAAAAATTCTTCAACTCCTTGAAAAATTCATCCCACTGGGCATGCCAAAAACTATTGATGATTTAAAATTGCACTTGATTCTAATCAACAACAATGGGAAGTTTCAAGATGTGGGACTTGCGTCTTGAAATAACCTCTATATTTTAGAGAAGCTAGCTCTTCTTTAAATCAAGTAAATACTGGGAAAAGCGATAGGAATTTAAATAAAAAACACAATGCTAGAAAGGAAATATAATCTATAGGGATGCACCTAAATGTAATTCAACTTTAATCCTGATCATAGTGAGACTATATGTAGGATTCATTTACATTTAAGAGCAAACAAGTGCATGATCAATGTAAAAGATTAAAACAATAGAAACAGAGGCTCATAGCATAGACTTCTTTTGTTGAGATACAGAAAATGTCAACAAAGGCATAGGGTTCAATCTTCTTATTTGAATTTTCCAATCACATAATAGGTGCAGAAACACATATAATTATGTAAACCTTCCAATTCAAGAAAATGAGAAAAAAGCAAATGACATTCCTAATCACAGTTCTAGAAAATCTATAGTCTAGACTACTTTTGCAAATGACACAAATAATATCAACAAAGGCATAGGGTTTAATCTTCTTATTTGAATATTCTAGTCATATAAAAGGCACAGAAACACATACAGTTATATAAACCTTTCAACTCAAGAAAATGAGACAAAAGCAAATGATATTACTTAGTCACAAGCTCTAGAAAGTCTAAACTTGTTTACAATAATTCTCTCTTCAAAATTCTTCTGATAATTGATGATCCTTCTTACTCCTTCTCCTGGTGATCTCTACACCCTTATTTATAGCCTTGGATCCACTCTAAATTATCTGCTTGTTCCCAATCTAATGGCCCAAATGAAATCTTCCCCTAACTGAACTGGTGGCTTATTAGCTAAAATGATTGCCTGACACTCCCTTCTCTTGAATGCTATGTAAGTACTTAGCCAATTCTTTGAAAATATTTCTATTACTTAGGAGACACCAAAATATGACACTTGGCATGTTCTAAAACACCTATTGAAGACATGCAACACTTTCTGCATAAATTTATACTCTTTTGTCTTTGCTCATGACTATTCTGCTTTTGACACTTGTTGTAATCCACTTCCTTGAAACTTCAATAACTTGAAAGAAAATAAGACCCACAACATTTCCTACCCAAGTAACTTTTAAAAGGAGCATAGGGACAGGTGGAAAACTCCTCTACTTTATCATAAGACATGTGGCAATCTTTGCTTTACTCATCTAGAGTTACGGGGTGTTATCTGCTTCTTTTAGCTACCTTGCAAAAGATGAAACTTGGTGGTCTCTACTTTACTCTATTTATACCATAGAAACAAATAGGTCTCATTTCTCATTTACACGGACAGTGACACCTGGTGGCTTCCATTTGCTTCAGACACAAAACTTGGGACCCACCATGGTCTTTGTTATATCAGGGAAGCAAAGATGAAGATAATTCAGACTGTGACACATGGTGGCTTCTACTTTCTTTTGCTAGAGTACGTGTCAGCTTCCATCACTTTTAGAAAAGCAAAACTAAGACCTTTTATGACTACCACTTGGCACTTTCTGCTTGATCCTGATACTTATCTTGTTAAACCTTTCACTGAAAAGAGATGAAATGTAGGTGCTGATATGAAACTATGGATGGTGACACTTGGCGCATTTTGCTGAGTCACTGTGAGATACGTGGCACATTCTGACCAACTCATAGAAAATATGAAAGGTGCCTCAGATGATGACACTTGGAATTTTACACTGAGAAGGATGGTTTGGTTGATGACACTTGTTGACTTCTACTTAATTTCAACACTTAGGCAAAATGAATCAAAAGGAAAATAGAGTATGTGCTTTGTTTCAAAACTCCACCATCTCAGACCACAGAATGCGAAGGCAAAATTTTAGGATGCGTGATTAAAAAATAGAATGAAACATAGAGTAAATTTTTACTCTACATTATGCTAGGTATTTACATGTGTAAATCAACTATTTGATCACCTATCATTCATCTCCCATCAACATTCAAGTCAAATGTGGTATTTTCAAGCCAAAACATGTGTTTTTCCTCAATTCATACAAGTGTACTTGCAAGATATTACTTACAGATGATTTCATAAGTGTATTTATACCCCCAAGTGCAAATCCAAGATTTATATGAGTTTAATATCCATAAGGTTGTAGAAACCTATCCCATTTTTCCATCGCTCTCTTTGGGTAGCTTGGATAGCATCCTAGGTTTTCATTTAGTATGGAGAGGAGAGAAATTCATGGCTTGAGATTTTGGGCACTAAAAGTATGTCTATTTAATATTTCATCCATGTCTTGTGTTTACAAATACATTTTATATGATTTATGAATAAATCCTAACAATTTGGCCACTCCTATGAGCTCATCTATTTGTGTAGGTTCTAAAGATTGTAATGGTTTTGGTCTTCTTTTTGATTTTTTATGCAAAAAAATACTTGTTTTGTGTTATCAAGGATCCCATGGACCAAATTCATTACCCAAAACCCTACTTAACATGTGTGGGAGTTATTAAAATTTATAAACTCTAATGTTTATTCTATTTTTAGGATATGGGTTGAATTTCTTAAAATTATAGAGTTTTAGTGCACTTTGGTGAAAAGGTTGATGATACCTGAAGAGTTTAATTATTATTTTTATCTTTCCCATGTCTTATTTTCCTCTCAATATCATCAAACCATTACTCATCGAGCATATCTCTATCAAAAATCCTCCCATGGGGTCAATCTATAGTTCATTGCACCAGTCATCATGAATAGGGGTTCTATAGTGGTGAAGAGTCTAAATGATTCCAGAAGAGATAGTTTAATTCCCCTTCATGTGTAAGGTTTGAAAATTTTACATCATATATTAAATTATGACTAAAATAGATAATTTCATCAAGGATACTCCTCATCAACACCAAGGGCTCAGTCAATACTTTTAATGGCTCAAACCAGAGGCAAAATTCAATGGTGAAGGAAAGCATGAGACAAATGGTGAGGGAATTTAAGTAATCATAGATATTAGGGTATTTTAGGGATAATTACATATCATGTGAATTAAATATACAATATCCATGGGAATATAATGGTATGATATGGTAGTGAATGCACATTTGAAAGGGTCTACACGTACAACTAGTGTTAAGGACAAGACAAGATAGGTTGCAGGGGTTATAATGGCTTAGAGGACAAACTAAGGGACCTAATAAAATAATTATGTATGATTTTAAAAAACAAAAATGAGATATAAACAACTAAATCATACTAAAAACTAAAACACTCTTGTTTAAGCCATGGATAAAGGGGATATACAAGGTTTCAAAGAATAAACTACCCTATTTAAGGTACAAATATTAATGTGATTCTCATAGGGTGTGGATTATAAGGGGAATGAATGGTAATGTGGGTTTAATAATCCCTAAATTTAAAAAAAACTATAGTTCACCTTCCTCCTTACATGCTTATTGACGCTAGAAAAATATACACAGGTCTGTGAAGAGAAAACAGTCAATAGGCCTTAAGAGAACACACATCTCCTTTAGGAAAACTAAGAAAGCTTCAGAAAGAAGATGGAATTAAATTGGTAAGGCCCATTAGAGGATAATTAATATATATTTATATGACTCAATGGGTTTGACTTCAAATTACTTCAAAGTGTATGATTGCAAACTTCTAGGGGTCAAATGGGTACAGTGAACCAAGAACCCTAGGTAGGCCTAGATGGCAGAGTATGCAAAGGAAAGAGTGTTGATATAATATATTAAAGTTATGATAATGAATTAAAGAAAATTAAAATCATGATCATGATCACATAAACTTATATATATAGTGTTTGGGCTACACTCAAGGCAGTCACTACTAGTACACAGTTTATAGGCTTCTAGACTGCTAGTTTGAGCCAAAATAGTCAGTTAAAGCCCTTATAAGCATAATAAAGTGTTTAAATTTGGAATATGTGGTAATTTTGACATAAAAAAATCATCATGGATTCCATATCACCAATATAATAGGTTAGATATCCTCTATTTTGTCTCAGAGGTAGGGTACTCTAGGGACTAAACACCCTGCAAACTTGTCAAATAGTGCAAGAAAGATCAAAATGCATAGTGAGAAGATTTGGAGACATGAATATATGATGAGGGAGGTGTGTTAAAATTTTTAATAATTTTTTAAGATTTTTCATACATGATCATACCTCTCAAAGTGGTCAGGAAGGCATTAAGGACACAGTTAGGCCTTTTAGGCATAGACTAGGCGTAATTGCTCAAAGGACGTAATTTCACTTTCTGAGACTAGTGAACCATTCCAAATTCATGGATGATATTTGGGTGAAATTAAAAGGTTGATAATAACTAATATATGGTAGATAATACTCAATAAGGGTCATTTTTGCCTTAATTCATCTCAGACCCTCCTAGAAGATAAGAATAAGCCAAATAGGTCATTTTATTTCACTTGGACCTGTACAGACATCTAGAATGGGAAGCTAAGGAGCTTATAATAATTAGGGGTGTACTATATCTCCAATTTATTTAATTTAATAAGGTTTTATATGTCACATATTTATGAATCATCTTAAGGGTTCAAATTAGTTAAAACCCTCCCAAACCCTTAGTTTTGACCTAATAGAGAAAATCTAGTTGGGGATACTTCTAAAAGAGATAGTTTGGCCTAGATGATGATTGTATCATTTTTTTCACTCCTATAGGATCCTCCCAACCTAATTTTTTCATATGATACTATACATAATAGTAAAATTCAAGTGTTATTTACTTGATTTTATACATTTTACAAGTACTAAAGGGTTTGGAGTGATTATAAATCATGGAGGAGGAATATTGGCACTTGTTTCACCCCCCTTGGCACATAAAACATAGAGCATTAAATTAAACTTACTCCACTCATAACAAAATAATCTATTGAGTTTAGTATAGAGTACCTGAATTTTGATTGGAGAAAGCATTATTAAAAAAGTAATCTTAACAACAAAACCTCCAAATCTCTAGTTTGAATACCAGAAAAACTATAGTTATTTTCCGCACTTGTGCCAAGCATCAATTAAATAAGGGGTTTTAGTTAATTCGTGGCTCCTCAGAGTATAAACATATATTTTCCGGGATTTGTTTACAGCTATAAATTAAAACAAATAATGGCTTTTTAGCTACTTACCACCTGTAATCTTGGTTATAGTAAAGAAGAGCAATATCCGTCTTTTCTTGATCTTTACCTCTCCTCTAACGTCTCTCTTTCCTCCTGCGATGTCTTAAACTTCCCAGTAATCTGCCTAACTCTTCTCCTTAACACCCAGTTCAATCTCTTTTCTTATGCATTTTCATACAGTCATCTTTTGCTACCTTGCCATCGAACTCTGTTTCCTTGGCTCCTCCTTCCTTCCAACTATCTTGTTCCCCATCTCCCTTCATCCACCTTCCCTGTAGCAGCACGCAGGTTTTTCCTTCATCGATTCCTGCTACAACTACCATCTCCTACCCATCGTTAACTCCAATGACCTACTCCCTAATTGTCGACCTCTCCTTTAGTTTCTTCCCCTTCATACCACCGCCACATTCTTTCCTTTCTGCGTCTACCTCATTCTCCAACAACATTTCTTCTCTTCTCCCTGATCTCGTACATCGACCATCTCCTCCAATGTCTCCTTCACCAATTTTCCTCACTCCCTCTATACGTCTCCCATATGTTTCTCTCTTATCCCAACACGCCTATCTTCTCCTTCTGTCCTTAATTCTCTCTCCCTAGGTCGCGATACAACTCCAAAAATAACGCATTACAAATTACAATTTACAAGCTAACAGCGGCCCCTGCACCCCATGGCAATGCAATTATGCATATGTTTCCACTTTCCCCTTCTCCGTGTGCCAGCGTGGGTTTGAAATCATATGATAATTTTGTCTTCAGGGTTCAGGGAGCACTTGCAACAAATTTCTTTCTCAATGATTCCCGAATCCCATTCCCAATTTCCCACCGTCCAAGACACCTGCAAAGAAATAAATGTTGATAAATTTATAGCATGTGGACTGGGCGAAGTGATGGCAAAAGGAGATTAGGTGAATTTAGATGGCGATTCGGTGAAGATTTAAAAACTTTAGCGTGCTACGGTGCTCTTCTAATAAATCTACAAGATTTAATGTTATGGGAAGTCGAGAGTAGAGTGGTAACCCTGTTGTAAATTTGAATTGATCCTTGGCAACTTCGCTGATTTAATGTCTGTTGTGCTGGCAGCGTAATTGCCAATTGGTAGCTGGGGAAAAAAAATCAAAATGTCGGACGGTTGACCACCGGTCCATCATTCAACCTCAAAGGCATATAAGCAGCGTTTAATAAAAACTTAAAACGAGTGCTTTTTTTTTCTGAACGTCAATATGACAAGTCTTTAAAAAATTTGCCGGTCTTATGTTACATTTTAAAAAAAAAATTGCCAGTATTTTACGTTTAAACGGGGGTCAAATTTAACCCCTCCCTGTATGTGACCTTAATGTCGGACTCTGTGCACCGAGATTGAGAGATGGTGTGACTACCCGCATGATATATATATATATATATAGACGGAGAGCATAAGTGTGACGTGATGGGAACTTCATTGTTTATGAGTATTATATATAAAAATGATGTTGTATTCTTAAATTTAATAAATAAAATAAATTTTACATTTCAAATGTGACCTTTCAATCATTGATGCTAAGTCAAAGAATTGATCGATCAATTTTTTTTGTCTCCTTTACTCTTAATCTTATAAACATAATGTATTTAATTAATATTATTTTAAATTATTAATTTTAATGTAATTTTTATTCACATATATATTTAAAAGGATCCATCTAGTACACAAACGTGAGAAACATATATTTGTTAATCAGGGAAGAAATCATGAATATAATCTATCATTTAATGTTCTCATGCTTTATTATCAAACATTTCATTAATAAAATATATATTGCCTTATAATTTAGCTCTAGGTAATAGGATATTATTTGTATGGGATTGTGTTAGTTTGGAATCTTAATTTTTTTTTCAAAATATTGAAGAATGAGAAAAAATATATATTCAAAGTACAAACAGTGCATGGATAGGGCAAGATTCACCAAAAGATTACAATGAACATATCACATGACAACAATTGTTCAAGATAAGCATAGTTGTAGTGAACAAAAGGCAAACAAACTAATTGTTAAACACCATAAATTGAACTTTCAACTAGAAGGTTGCCATATAACCATTGTAAGCTTTAATTTTTTTGCAAAGGTCTTCATCGTTGTCCGCTAGGCATTTCAATTGAACTTTAATGTTCTTCTTCTATTTTGCTAGGTCTTCATTATCAAGAAGCATAGATTGCATACCATGTTTCATCGAAGAGTGTTGAAACAAGAAATCAAAGTAAATTTGGTGAATAACAATTATTTGAGGAGTAATAATGTTAAAGAAACAAGAATGACATCTATTTTTCCAAATATGATTAATAATGCTTTGTCTCAAAGATTCAGAAATCATATTAGTTGATATTCCCAATTCAAAAAGAGTTTTTTTTCTAAGACAATTTGCTAGTAAATAGGGTTGGACAATCATATTGAATTTGATTTCAAATCAATTTTGTTGAATTGCATATCCAGAAAGCATGCATGATGGTTTCTTTCTTATTGTAGAAGGGGTGGACAAATTAACCTTTCGTAGAAACCTATGTCTATCAGCAACAAGCAACTTATAATGAATTACTCTCCTAACAAGAAGTTGGGCTCTAGACTTAATGTTTGATCTCCAAACATTAGATTATAGTTGAAGCCAACTGCATTCAGTCGTCTTACAATTCCATTTAAGGTTTAGTCTTTTTTTAATAAAAACAACATGTAACAATTTAAGATAGGAGATTTTAAGAAAGAATCAACTAAGTCTAGTGCCATTGAGCCACCTCCAATTCTTAAAAAAATTACATGGAGTCTTTGTGTAAATCTTAATATGAAGATCATCTTTGACTAATGAAATAATGAAACTATAATGGGCTTGTCCTTTTCAGCAAGATGAAAAGAGTTTTTAACAGCAGGCCAAGATAGTCATTCCATCGGTAGAGAATTCCAAAGGTCCTTAAAATTATAAATTTCTTTATTAATTTTTTTTAATCCTCGCAAAGCTTTTTCAAGATCCAAGGGACAACCATTAACAATTATCAAGTTTAGTTCCACCAAATTGAGGAGTTGGAGAAACTCAGCACGTGCCTAAGGGAGGAGTCTTTCCAATCGAGCATCTAAGATGTTTCTTGCCAAGCTTTCCAGAAGTTGATCATTGATGGAGAACCTTTGATTTTGAAGAGTTTAGCATTTAGAATTTTATCACATAAATTGATATGGTCCCATTTGGCTTTAGCTAAACCAAGCTGAATTTTATGTCTAAGGAGAATTTTCCAAGGATAATTGCCAAAAAGAGGCCTACCTATCTACTTGGAGATAAGACCTTTTCTTTCGGTCCAAGGATCTATGATACCCAACCCAACCTTATGTTTGTGTAGTGTATAAAGAGTCCAAGAAATCAATGGTGTGCCTTTTCGACCATTCCATTAAGCTCAAATAAAGCATCTCACCTTTTAAATCAACGTAAGATAACAAGATTTGGAAGGCATACAACAAGAAGAATAGTACACATTAGTGGCCAAGAAGATGTTAAAAATTTGAACATGCCCAGCCAATGACAAGAACTTAACCTCCTACTTGTCAATCTTTTAATTGAATTTATGAAGAAACCAATCCCACATCTAAGAAAGGGTTGTTCCAATGCTAAAGGGGATGCCCAGGTACTCATGACTTTTCCATGTTTCAGTTGTTTCCATTCTTTGAGAACCCAATCAAACGGTTTTTCCATTCTAGTAAGAATGAATTCAATTTTATGCATTGCAAGTTTAAACCCTAAAGTTGTGCAATACAAATCCAAGACTTCCATACCATTATTAAACTATGATTTGTCATTATGCAAAATAACATGTTTTCATCAAAAAAGTGAGAATTGAGCACAAAAAATTGATGGGGTAAATACATTCCTTTGATTTTGCTAAGAGAAAGGAATTGTTGAAACATGTATTATAGAGCACCTGTTATTAGTAAATAAAGGGAGGGAGCTAAAGGACAACCTTGCTGAATGGATCATTAAAGATCAAAAGATTCAGTGATAGATCCATTAACAATAATTCTGGATGAGGCATAAGCAAAGAGAAGTTTGATATGATTTATCAATCTTGTTCCAAATTGAAGCCAATGAAGCATTTTAAGAAAAAAAGACCATTTGATCCTATCATAAGCCTGATCGAAATCAATCTTAATAAGAATGGAGTCATGTCTGAAATAAGAGGCCCAGTCAGTAATTTCTCAAGACAAAACAAGATTGTCAAGGATGAATCTTCCTCCTAGAAAGCCAGTTTGTTCAGGTCTAACAATATCTTTAGCCACTAGTTTTCTCCTTGACACTATTTCTTTGGCTATAAGCTTATAAGTAGTGTTAAGCAAAGTGATAGGACGTCAACACCCACAAAATCCATATTATTTCTTTAGGTATCAACTTGATAAGACCACTATTAATAACTTTCCCCAAAGAACCATTGTGTTCAGCCTCCAAATAATGCTGATAGAAATCATTATGTATGATTGGCCGAAGTGCTTAGAAGAATTCTATAGGAAGTCCATCAAAGCCAGGGCTTTTATATTTGGTCATTGAAAACAATGCTCTTTCGAGTTCCTTGAGAGTGAGGAGGTGATCAAGCCCTTCGCTGACTTACAAGACACCTTAAGGGGAATGCAATTTTGAATTAATTTATCAATCCCAAACTGAATAATATCTTTTATCAATGAAACTTGAAACAAAGTCTGATAATGTGAGAAAACAATGTGTTTGATATCATTAGTGGAGGACTAATTATGTTTTCTGAGTCCTACAGAATTAGAATATGTTGTTTCCTATGTTTGTCCCTAAAGAATTGAAAGAAGAATTTATAATTCTTATCTCCTTTAATCTAGTTTAGGCGAGATCTTATTTTAGCTCCTTTGCATTTATACAGTTCAAATTCTTTAAGATTCAACTCAATAAATGATATAGCTCTCCAAAAACTAATTTTTTTTGGATTAAACAACAAGGCAACCCTCTTATTAGAGAGTTGTCTCCTCAAAGCTTGCTCTTTCCTTTTCCTGTTTTCAACCATCAATCTGCCAAACTATCTAAGAGAGGTAGTGCATTTAGAAAGCATAAAGCACCACCATTCAATCCAACTTTGTCCATTGTTGGGCTTAGGCTCATAACCCCAAAAGGTATAAAGAACATTAAGACAATTTGGATTCTTAAGATGTGAACATTTAGTTTTAAAGGGAGATTAAAAAACTAAATGATTATCAACAGATATGTAGATAGAAAGACCGATCAGAGAATGGTTAGAAAGGGTGGTGAAGAGGTCTTGAGTGACCAAAATTCCTTGAGACAAAGCTATATGGGATAGATTGTGACTTATATAAAACCTATCTAGTCTGTTGAGCCTTCTTTCTAATCCTACTCTATTATTGGACCAAGTAAACCAACATGCTTGATGAGTGTAATATTGACCCACTGAGAGATCATAGATTCTAAGAGTGTTCTGACAAATAATCCATGTTTTGAGTTCTGATTGAGACAAACAACAATTTCCTCCCTAAGATCTATCAATAGTTTGTTCTACCATGTTGAAGTCCCCATCAATGATCCAATCAACATATGGAAGGTGGTTTCCCATCCAATTCCATAGTTTGATTCTAGAAAAAATATCATTAGGCACATAAGAGAGCATATGCCAAGGATTTTATTTTGTAGCATCAAGGTGACCAAGACACATCAGTGTAATGGATCCTATCCTTTATCAACTATAAATATCTGAAGCTGAGGTGCAAGACCCCAAACTACACCTCCCCCTCCCTCAAAATGAGAAGTTTTCAAGAAAATATATTTTTTTGAATTACATTTCAACATATAGAAAAGTCTAACATCATTGATTTTAACCCCCTATAAAAGAAGAATATCAAGAGTGCGATCAATGAAAGTTTTTCTAACTTTATATCTTCTTTCAGAGAGGGACAAATCCTTTATATTCCATGATAGAAAGTTTTCAACTCATAGGGACAAGTCAACACTATCTTTACCATTCGTGAGTGCAAGAAATCTATTAATCAGGGCAACTAGTTGAATCTCTCCTTTATATGAATTACCGATGTACCTGATCAAAGATCTTGACCGATGCCTTGAGACTCGATGAGATGGAGGCTCATTGTAATATGAAGGCACAAGGGTCCAAAGAGATTTGGCCATTTACAACAAAAGAAGATACATGGGAGCTCAAAGGGGAACTAGGCTCTTTTCGTTTACAAACAATGTGCCATCCATCATCAATATTATAATCTGAAGATTTGTCTTTATAATGGTCAAATTATGCATTATTGGTTATATGAGAGTGATGATTGATTATGATAGTGGATGTAGAATCATTGAGAGTTGCAAGCCTTGAAATCTACTGGCACATAATCAGATCTAAGTTGTTAAAAGGTGTTGAAACTTGAGTAGTGTTGGGGGTGGAAGGGTGTTTTTTGGGTTATGAGTTGATGTTAGAGAGAGTTTGAAAAGAGTTCAAAATAAATGTTGTGTTTTTGACTTTAGGGTCTTCACTATTTCTATTAGGGTTACAAGATTTTCTTATAGGAGAGTTCGTGATAGGATGGCCTTCTTTTCTACGATAAAAACATGCCGACGGATATTATTAGTCCCCGAGGGTATACTAAAACAATCAATTTGCTTTAACCTCCAATTAAATTCATCCTTCTCCACTCATCACAAGTCATTATTTTTTAGGCAGTGAAAATTTTGAAATTTTTTAATAAGTAATTTATCTATTTGTTAAAAAAAATGAAAAAATATATATATTTACATTTTCATTGAATAGAATTATTTAGATATTATTAAAAAGCAAGTAGATGATATCATATAGAGTACCACACACTTTATTTCTCCTCAGCTCTACCATTTGCTCTTTTAGTTGCCCCCTGTGTTTGTAAGTTGAATACATTTTTAACAATTTCTCTATAAATTCCATTTCCAATTTACTGCCATGACAAAGAGAAACATATTACCCTGAGGGCTGCGGCTTGAGTGGTTAGTGGTTAGGATGTTTGGGTCGCAAGTTCGAGCTCCAGTTTTCTGGGTCCACAGTATATCTAGCAGCTAGGCCACTCCAACAATTCACCATTCCAATACATATAATATTATAAGAGGTTAAAAAATTTCTTTTAAGAGGCACTTCACTTTCACATTTAACTTTAGGAAAGTTTATTATATGCAAAGACTCTTCACTATAAATAAGAGGAGGTTTATCATACACAATGGATATCATTTGATGCTAAAAAAAATCTTAAGTGTTAGAAGGCTGCTCATCATTAGGTAGAAGTAGGGGATACTCATGGTGAAGAAGGTTTATTATATCTAATTGATACCAACTGATACTAAAAGACTCATTTTTAATTGGAAGAAGTTTTATTATTTGAAAAGAGTATTCATCATTAACTTCATACTATGAGATGTTACAAGACTTCTTAATACAGTCTCGTCACCTTTAAATGGAAGAAAGTTTATCATATGCAAAGACTCACCATTAGGTGGAAGAAGGTTTATCATACACAATGGATACTCACTGATGCTTAAAAAGAATTTAACACTAAAAGGCTCCTCACCATTAGGTGGAAGTAGGGGATACCAATGATGATAAAGGTTTTTTATACTTAATGGATATTGGGTTTAAAAAAAATTGTAACACTACAAGGCTCTTTGCCATTAGGTGAAACTAGGGGATACCAATGATGAGGAAGGTTTTTTATGCCTAATGGACACCAACTGATGCTAAAGGATTTAGGGTAGTAAAAGACTTCTCACTATAAAGTGAAAGTAGGGGATACTAATTAATGTTGAAAGACTTTGGAATATGAAGGTGTTTATTCTTTAATCAACATGTAGAAGTTAACTCAAAGACAAACAAACACTCAATATCGTTGAATAGTAAAAAGATTTTAGACAATTAAAATATTTATATTTCAATTAAAAGAGACTCTTAATTCTAAAAAATAAAACATTCATTATTCAATAAAAAAATATCATTTTAAAATAAACACCTAATATCAATAAACATTAAAAAAAGACGACTTTAAAAAATATTAAAGTGTTTGTTCTTCAATTCCAAAAATTAAAAGATTCATTCTTCAATTAAAAATGTCATTTCAAAATAAACACTTCATATCAATTAACACTACAAAAATTCTAATATTTATTTTTCAATCAAAAAAATCACTTAAAATAAAAATTAACAACCAAAAACTATATTTAAAAAATAACATGAATATGAAAATTAGATTTACTAAAACTCCCAATGAATCTAATCATTTTAATGTTATAAAATATTTTTTATAAAATAAACTCTCAATAAATCTTATCTAATCATTAATGTTACAAAATAATTCTTATAAAAAAAAATGGACTCTGAAGCCTTAATCATTGATATGTGACAACCTTGACCGCTCTTTTAGAATACTCTGAAACAAAGAAAGAAGACAATGCCAATTTATTATATTGTTTATCCACATGATAACGACACCTATGTTTAATAGGTACATCTTTATCCTTTCTTAATTATATACTTTAGTACACCTTTATCCTTTCTCAATTCTACATTTTAATATATTTCATCTTTAATTATATCCATATATATGGCACTTTCATTTCAATATCATTTCATTTTATATTGAAACCTATAGCTAACTTTATGCAACTTGTCATTCATTCTTTTGGAGGTCTATCTATGAGAGGTAGATGTTATGGGCCTTGAACCAGGTAGTGGGGGATGTGGTCCTTGTTTTAGATAGAAGTATGGTTTGTCATTGTCATTAAAATGTAAGGGGTATGCTCATTATTGTCTGAAGTTGGGTTGCCTGGTGTGACTCCTCTTGACTAGTCCCTTGTTATAAGAGACATAATGGGATATTTTAATAATTTTGGTTGTTATAATGTATTTTATTTATTATCTTTCCTTTTTCAAGAAATAATTGATTTTTGAAAGAGAGACAATAATTTCTATGGTATAGGAAGCTTCTCATTAATTATGTAAGATCAAAAAAATTCTTGTAAAGTACACATTATGCAAGTTGTTGACAATCTTTTTTTTAAAGAAGGTTCTCAATTATTGCATAAAATCAAAGAAAAAAAATTATCATGTAAATTGGTAACAAATTATTTTCATTTTAAATAAAGTCTGTCAACTATTATATTAGATTAAAATATTCTTACATGGTAACCAAAATATAATGTCAATCGGTGATAATAAATAGTTTTATGTCTATTTCGTTTATAAAAAAATTGGACACCCATATTTACTAATCTTATTAAAAAAAAAAACCTAGAGAAAGTTTTATGATTAAGTTTTTTAATATTCTTCTTGTTGGTGAGTCATAAAAGAAAGTTTTGATTTTTTTTAAAAAAAAGAAATAATTATTTTAATATTTAATAATAGATTTTAAAATTAATAAATATATAAAACAAAGTTTTTTAGATTTTAAAATTGTGTACATGATTTAATTTTAAAAATATTTGTTTTTTATTTTATAAATGGTAAAAATATCATTTCTTTTATAATAAATGTATGTTACGTTACAAGTTTGGACTATATTGTCATGGAGTGTATTATCTTATGATTCATAAAGTTTGTTAATTGGAAATAAGAATTGATATTATTATAAAAAATTGGTTGATTATCGTTTTTGATTGGAACTACGAATTAGATTTAGGATATAATAAAGAGTTCAATCCCCAAGAACCATTGAACCAACATAAATGGCCACCACCAACCAACCACTAAAATCGCAAAGTCAATTTAAACGACCATATTCAACAAAATTTGACCCTGGTTGGGGTTGGGCACAACCAACCCCCTTGTCAACCCATTTACATATCTTCAATGCTAATATTCTTAAAATTATGTAAGTAAATATTTTCTATCAAAATTGAAATGCTGCATAGATAAACAAAACTAAACATCTCTAATCCAAATCACAAAATAATTTATTTCTAAAAAAATATGCTTAATGTCTTAACATAATTATTGTTATTTATTTTTTGAATTGAAAAAATAATAATAAAATGTATACATGATGAGAAAGTTAATTATAATGACATAAGTTATCCACTCGAGCACTACTTAATTTACATGCGATGTTGTTTGTGTATTTTTTGTTTGTTTGTTTGTTTTATTATAAGAAAATTGAGGCCTCTCATCCAAGACCTAAAATTAATTTCTCTAACATAGGTTGAGCCCCCTTATAACTTATGTGTGGTGTGATGTGGGCCCTCACCCCACATTGTGAAGTAAGATGAGAGTTGCTCTCCTCACTAAAACCACCTTTACAGTCTACCAAGACCTTGAACTTCATACAATAATATTTTTAAGCTCCCATAAAAACTTAACGCATGACGCTCTTATTTACTCATATTTCTATTCCACACTATAAAATATAATATATATATATATATAAATAAATAGACTTGTCTTGATATTGTTAAGATAACGACTATTTTTTATAGGGGAATCTTTGAAGATCCGTGGACAGCAATGCCATTTGAACATGGGACCTATTAGATAAAGCCCACCTTCTCTACCGTTGAATCACCACTACAAAAGCACAGAGAGACTTGTCACTCCATCTCTATTAAAGAGTTACAAATTTCTAAGACAACAACTCACAATCATGACAAATTTGATATTCTACCAATGTATATCATCTAAATTATGAGTGAAAGAATATATCTAGAAAAACGAGAATCTTTTGGGCGGATGTGATGAATGAGTCACATGAATTCCCCAAAACAATTTTTTTTAAAAAGAATTACGGCGCTTAGTTGTTGGATAGCAATGACGGAGATGCGAATTAAAAAGCTCGCAACTGCCACCGGGAGTGCACGGCTCAGATTGTTCCAAATGGCCAAACAATATCTGCTGTCTCTGCTGAACTTTATCGTTTCGTTGTTGCTCCGATTGTTCACCTGATTGCCCTTTGCGTAGTAACAAAGGGGCCAAAGTCAAAAATGGAGAAAATCCAATAAGTTCAAGGTTCGAAACCCAATAGCTATGCAGCCTTATCTTTTTGGTTTTAAGCTTAAGTAAAGGTAGGAAGCAGCCGATGCGGAGCCGATCATGGATAATTGAGCTCCTCCGATCATGGATTAATTTTAATGAAAATTTTATTCAGATATATATTTAAAAGGAACTATTTAGTACCCAAATGCCAGAAACATATATTTGTTAATCAAGGAAGGAATCATGAATATAATCTATCATTTAATGTTTTCACTTTTTATTATCAAATATTTTGTCAAAAAAATATGCAATGCCTTATAATTTAGTGTTAGGCAATAGGATAGTATTTGTATGAGATTGCGTGAACATTTTTATTTATTTTTTAATTAATAAATGAGAAAAATACAAATTTAAAGTACAAACAACTTTATAGTGTGAGATTTACCAAAAAATTACCATGAACATATGACATGATAACAATTGTTCAAGATAAGTATAGCTACAATGAACAAAAGACAAAAAACCTAAAGGTTAAACACCATAAATTGAACCTTCAATTAGAAGGTTGCCATATAACCATTGTAAGTTTTAATTTTTTTGCAAAGGTCTTCATCGTTGTCTGCTGGGCATTTCAATTGAACTTTGATGTTCTTCATCTATTTTGCTAGGTCTTCATTAGCAAGAAGCATAGATTGCATACCCTATTTCATCGAAAAGCGTTGAAGCAAGAAATCAGAGTAAAGTCAGTGAATAACAATTGTTTGAGGATTAATACCGTTAAAGAAACAAAAATGACATTTATTTTTCCAAATATACTTAAGATAATAATGCTCTGTGTAAAAGTTTCAGAAATCACATTAGTTGATATTCTTGATCCAAGAACAACTTTTTTCTAGGACAATTTTCTAGTAAATAGGATTGAGAAATCATATTGAATTTGATTCCAAATCGATTTCGCTGAATTTTGCATATCCACAAAGCATGTATGATGGTTTCTTTCTTATTGTAGAAAGGGGTGGATGGATTAACCTTTCATAGAAACCCAAGTCTATCAACAACAAGCAACTTATAATGAATTACTCTCCAAACAAGAAGTTGTGCACTAGACTCAATGTTTGATCTCCAAACATTAGAACATAGTTGAAGCCAACTACGTTTAGTCATCTTACAATTCCATTTAAGCTTCAGTGCTTTTTTAATAGAAACAATAGATAACGATTTAAGATATGTGATTTTAAGAAAGAATTAATTAAGTCTAGCGTCATTAGGCCACCCCCAATTCTTAAAAAAATTACATGAAGTCTTTATAGACATCTTAATAAGAAGATCATCTTTGACTAATGAAATAATGAAACTATGATGGGCTTGTCCTTTTCAACAAGATGAAAAGAGTTTTTAATAGCTGGCCAAAATAGTCATTCCATCGCTAGAGAATTTCAAAGGTCCTTAAAAGTACAAATTCCTTTATTATTATTTTTGATCCTCGCAAAGCTTTCTCAAGAGCCAAGGGACAACCATTAACAGTTATCAAACGGTTCCAACAAATTGAGGAGTTGGAGAAACTTAGCCCATGACTAAGGGAGGAGTCTTTCCAACTGAGCATTTGAGATGTTTCTTGCCAAGCTTTTTGGAAGTTGATCATTGATGGAGAACCCTTGATTTTGAAGAGTTTAACATTTAGGATTTTATCACGTAAATTGATATGCTCCCATTTGGATTTAGCTAAACCAGGCTGAAGTTTATGTCGAAGGAGAATTTTCCAAGGTTGATTGCCAAAAAGAGCCTTAACTATCCACTTGGAGACAAGACCTTTTCCTTGGGTCCAAGGATCTATGATACCCAACCCACCCTTATGTTTGGGTTTGTATAATGAGTCCAAGAAATCATCGTTGCGCCTTTTTGACCATCCCATTTAGCCCAAAGGAAGCATCTCACCTTTTGAATTAGCGTAAGATAATAATCTTTGAAAAGCATCCAACAAGAAGGATAATACACATAAGTAGCCAAAAAGATGTTGACAATTTGAACATGCCCAACCAATGACAAGAACTTAACCCCCTAGTTCTCAATCTTTCGATTGAATCTATGAAGAAACCAATCCCACATCTAAGAAGAGGTTATTCCAATGCTAAAGGGGATGCCTAGGTATCTCATGACTTCTCCATGTTTCAATTGTTTCCATTCTTTGGGAACCCAATCTTACAGTTTTTCCATTCTAGTAAGAATGAATTCAATTTTATGCATTGCAAGTTTAGACCCTAAAGTTGCGTAATACAAATCCAAGACTTCTATAACATTATTAACCTCTAATTTGTTATTATGTAGAAATAACATGTTTTCATCAGTAAAGTGAGAATTGAGCACAAAAAATTGATGTGGTAAATCTATCCTTTGATTTTTGTAAGAGAATGAATTTTTTGAAATATGTATGTTAAAGCATCTGTTGCTAGTACATAAAGCAAGGGAACTAAGGGACAACCTTGTTGAATGGATCATTGAAGATCAAAAGACTCAGTGAGAGATCCATTAACAACAATTTTGGATGAGACATAAACAAAGAGAAGTTTGATATGATTGATCAATCTTGTTCCAAATTGAAGCCAATGAAGCATTTTGAAAACAAAAGACCATTTGATCCTATCATAAGCCTTATCAAAATTAGTCTTAATAAGAATGGAGTCCTGTTCGAAATAACAAGCCTAGTCTGCAGTTTCCCAAGACAAGACAAGATTGTCAAGGATGAATCTTCCTCCTAGAAAGTCAGTTTGTTTAGGTCTAACAATATCTTTAGACACTGGTTTTATCCTTGACACTATTTCCTTGGCTATAAGATTATAAGTAGTATTAAAAAAAGTGATAGGGCATCAATCACCCACAAAATCCATATTATTACCTTTAGGTATTAACTTGATAACACTACTATTAATAACTTTCCCCAGTGAACCATTGTGTTTAGCCTCCAAATAATGTTGATAAAAATCATTGTGTATGATTGGCCACAGTGCTTAGAAGAATTCCACATGAAGTCCATCAAAGCCAGGGCTTTTGTATTTGGCCATTGAAAACAATGGTCTTTCATGTTCCTCGAGAGTGACGAGGTGATCAAGCCCTTGGCTGACTTCATGAGACACCTTAAGGGGAATATAATTTTGAAATAATTTATCAATCTCAAACTGTACAATATCTTTTATCGATGAAACTTGAAACAAAGTTTGATAATGTGAGAAAAGAATGTGTTTGATACCATTAGTGGAGGGCTCAATTTTGCCTTCTAAGTTCAACAGAATTAGATATGTTCTTTTCTGTGTTTGTCCCTGAGGAATTGAAAGAAGAATTTATAATTCTTATCCCTTCTTTAATCCAATTTAAGCGAGATATTATTTTAGCTCCTTTGCATTTATACAATTCAAATTCTCTAAGATTCAATTCAATAGATGATATAATTTACTGAAGATTGATTTTTTTTGGATTAAACAACAAGGCAACCCTCTTATCAAAGAGTTGTCTCCTCAAAGCTTGCTCTTTCCTTTTCTTGTTATTAGCCATCAATCTGCCCAATTATCTGAGAAAGGTAGTACATTTAGAAAGCATAAAGCACCACCATTCAATTCAACGTTGTCCATTGTTGGGCTTAGGCTTAGAGTCTCAAATGGTATAAAGAGCATTAAGACAATTTGTATTCTTGAGATGCAAACATTTAGTTTAAAAGGGAGGTCACAAACTGAATGATTATCAACAAATAGGGAAATAAAACGATTGACCAGAGAATGGTCAGAAAGGGTGGTGGAGAGGTCTTGAGTGGCCAAAATTCCTTGAGGCAAAGTTGTAGGGGTTAGATTGTGACTTAAATAAAACCTATCTAATCTGTTGAGCCTTCTTTCTGAGCCTATTCTATTATTGGACAAGGTAAACCAACATGCCTGATGAGTATAATATTGACCCACTAAGGGATCATGGATTCCAAGAGTGTTCTGTCAAAGAATCCATGCATTGAGTTCTAATTGAGACAAACAATGATCGCCTCCCTAAGATATATCAATAGTTTGTTCTACCATGTTGAAGTACCCACCAATGATCCAATCAACGTATGGAAGGTGGTTTCCCATCCAATTCCATAGTTTGATTCTAGAAAAAATATCGTTAAGCACATAAGAGAGCATATGCCAAGGATTTTGTTTGTAGCATCAAGGTGACCCAGATACATCGGTATAATGGATCATATCCTTTATTAACTATAAATTTCTGAAGTTGAGGTGCAAGACCCAAAATTGCACCTCCCCCTCCCTTAGAATGAGAAGTTTTTAGTAAAAGAAAATCTTTTGAAATACAATTCAACATATAGAAAAGTCTAACATCATTGATTTTAACCGGCTGCAAAAAAAGAATATCAGAGGTGTGATCAATGAATTTTTTTCCGACTTTATATCTTCTTTTAGAGAGGGACAAGCCCCTACCATTCCATGATAGATGTTTGCAACTCATAGGGACAAGTCAACACCATCTTTACCATTTAAGAGTGCAAGAAATCTATTATTCAAGGCAACTAGTTGAATCTCTCCTTTATCTAAATTATTGATGTCACCGGTCGAAGATCTTGACCTATTCCTTAAGACCCAATGAGATGGAGGCTCATTATCCTCTGAAGGCACAATGATTTAATACCTTCATCCACTTACAACAAAAGAAGATACATGGGAACTTAAAGGGGAGCTAGGCTCTTTTTGTTTACGAACAATGTGCCAACCGTCATCAACATTAGAATATGATGATTTGTCTTTATCATTGTCAGATTGTGTAGAATTAGTTAAATGAGATTGATGATTGACTATGACAATAAATGTAAAACCATTAACAGTTGCAAGCTGTGAAATCTAATGGCACATGATTGAATCTAAGTCGTCAAAAAGTGCCGAAACTTGAGAAATGATGTTAAAGATGGAAAAGTGTTTTTTGAGTTGTAAATTTATATTAAAATTTGTTTGAAGAAAGTTCACAATAAATACTGTGTTTTTGACTTTAGGATCTTCACTATTTATGTTAAGGTTACGAGGTTTCGTTATAGGAGAGTTCATAAGATGGCCTTCTTTTCTACGATAAAAACATGCCAACGTATATTATTAAAAGGGTCTTCACGTTTGTTGTTCTTAAATTTTTGGGCTTCTTGACCTCAGCGATATAATTTTACAGAACCGCCAAATTTAGTATTTTATCATGACGTTCGGGTCCGCCTACTGGATTGCAAAAATGTTGTGGGGTCAAACGTTTGAGCTCACCCATGACGCCTACTCCCACACAGGGGGGTTAGAAATACCCGGTTCTCATCGTTTTGGGAAAGGCAGAGGTCAAGGCAGAACATAAACAGTATCATATTATCTATAACAATGGCTGTGCCAAGAATCAAGTTGGGATATGAGGGATTCGAAGTATCAGCACAGGGATTGGGTTGTATGGGCATGTCTGCCTTCTATGGCCCTCCCAAATCTGAAGACGAAATGATTGCTCTCATACACCATGCTGTATCCAAAGGCATTACTTTCTTCGACACCTCCGATGTTTATGGTCCTCACACTAATGAACTTCTCCTTGGAAAGGTAGGTTGCATTCGATTCTTCCCTTAAGTTTATTTGTTTTAAAGCTAAACTGAATTTTATGTATAATAGGATTTCAACTTGATTTGCAGGCTCTAAAAGGAATAAGAGACAAGGTGCAGTTGGCTACCAAGTTTGGAATCAGTTATGCAGATGGGAAAGCTCAGATCTGTGGAGATCCTGCATATGTTCGTGCTGCCTGTGAAGGGAGCCTGAAGAGACTCGATGTGGATTGCATTGACCTGTATTACCAACATCGCATCGATACCAGAGTCCCCATTGAAGTTACAGTATGTACTTTACCCTTCTGTGGGTGCATCTATTAATTGTGGATTTACTTAATGAAATGATTGATCATATGGTTTTAATGTTTCAGAGTAAAATTTCTGTTTTTGAAAAAATCAGCTATTAAAAATTCCTTTGTTGGTAACCTTGGGCGTAGATGACACATCCCCTTGTCCGATGGGGTACCAATTTGGACGTCGTGTTTTATTCAATTTCAACACTTTATTTATTTATTTATTTATTTCGGTTTGTGAGAGATTTGAACCCCTGTACTCTGCCTTTTTGGTTGAGTCTGCGACACCCACCAAATTGGATGTAATATTTTACCTAATTTCAACACTTTCTCCATGTGTCAGGGGGATTTGAATTTAAAGCTCTGCGCTGAAATTCTTAATAATATTAGGGGAAAGGTTTCAGTAGTGGTGTATGTTCCAATTGAAGAACAGGGTTTTTGTGCAGGTGTGCTCTATTAATGAAACATATAGGTGTGTATAAATATTAAAATGCACCAGAAGCTGAGCATCTAGTGTTGGGTTCCTTGTCCTTATCCGCCTAATTCATTACCAAACTCAAATGAATTTCGGAAATCTTGATTCAGGGCATTCCACCCAGGATTTAATTATTCCCATTCTGTTGGATGGTGTATTCTTGCAAAAAGGATGCAGATAAGCTAGTGTTTACTTTCCCGAACTTGTTTTCGAATAGTTTGTAGTTAACTTTTATAATTGAAAGCAAGCAGCACTTTTTGGATTATCGCTTTGCTTCCCATTTCTTTCTACAACGTTGGGGTTTGATTTTGATTTTGGGCTGGTGACACTCAGGGCTCAAACACTCCCCTGCACTTATTAGGTACCTGCTTTCAGACCATGGTTTGGGAAAACAGAGAGCCTTGATCCTGCTGATATTGATGGGGCTTAAGCTTGCGAGCTACTGCATCCCCCTTGACCTCTGTTTGAAAAATGCTGTAGTATTTTGCGTTGCAGTTTCCCTTTACAGTTTGAAAAAAGCCTCAGAATTTTACTTTGCAGTTTTTCTTTAATCATCTCCTTTGTAGATGGTTGTAATTGTCGATATGACGATAATGGAAAATTGACCGTGTCTAGCACCATGGCCAGTGCACTCGTTGCTTTGTCTTTTTTTTTCCCTTGAGTCATCAACATTTGTGAAGATTGTGTCTTTGCCACCAGATTGAGCCCTTTGACATGAGTGATGAGTTGGTACCTATATCAAAGCTTAGACATGCAACGCCATGGCTGTAGAATTAGAAAAGATTCAACAGAAAGTTTTCTCACACTTTTGTAGCCATGTCAGGCACGTTGCAGGGAATCAGAATAGCATATTTGGCGAATCTTTCCCTTAGTCCATGCATGGTGTTAACGAAGCCTTGACCTTTGCAAGATCTGTGATGAAATTCATCAAAGGTGGTTTCCACTATCATAAAACTACTGTTTATAATAGTGCTCTTATTGCAATGCCATTGACATTCCTTTTCTGGGAAGATCATTTCTTTGGTCCATTCTTTGAAGATGTATTATAGAGGTCAGGAAGATCCTTCCATTATATTTAAGATCAAGTTTGTCCTAATGATTGGGGGATCAGGGACTCTTATGTTAGATTTGTGATGATCATAATATTATGTTAGGTTTGAAATGGCTCTCATTCTTTTCTTAGTGATTTGGTAGAGAGGATGGAAGATTAGAGTTACAAAGTATGGCTTCAGTATTAAATGGTGATTGACTCCGATTTCACTGCTTGTCGCATCGCATGCTAACCTTATAACACTCTCTCTTATCTTCCATGTGTTTCAACTTTCAGGTAGGAAGTTGTCCTTGAATTTGGCTTTCCATCTTTATGTAGAATTATAAAATTAAAATTTCATACTGTAATTACTTCTTAGTCATTTGCTCTTGCTGTCCTGGAAAGTTCGATGATTTAACAATTTGTTTTTTTAATTCTTTATCTAAATATTATCCCTGGATGCGTAGCTATTGTTTGATACCTTGTTTGCTTGTATATCTATGACAGATTGGAGAAATGAAGAAACTGGTTGAAGAAGGGAAAATAAAATACATTGGACTTTCCGAGGCTTCTCCAGCAACAATTCGAAGAGCACATGCTGTTCATCCTATTACAGCAGTTCAATTAGAGTGGTCCTTGTGGAGTAGGGATGTAGAGGAAGAAATCGTTCCAACTTGCAGGTAGGTGAGGTTTTAGAGCCGGAATTTTCCTTGTTACTGTTTGTCTCTCCTATTTGAGCGATTAACACTTAAGTTTTACTTGTAGGGAGCTTGGTATTGGAATTGTGCCATATAGCCCTTTAGGCCGAGGTTTCTTATCTTCTGGAGCAAAGATGGTTGAAAGTTTAGCAGATAATGATTCTAGAAAGGTTTGCATCCATTGCTTTTTCTTTGCATTTATAATCCTTATTGGCAGTTTAGCTTTTTGGTAGATTCTTGCTATTATCAGATGCTATCTTCCCATTTTGTTCCTATTAATAATGACTAATCAACAATAAAATTGCTCTGTATCCAGAAGTGCAAAGTTTTGATTTTCAATTTCACTAATTCTAGGTGTCATTACAGGTCTTTACATTGTAGCAAGTCTATTGCAAGTTCGTGGGTGTGTATGAATATATAATAAGGAAAGTGGGTTCTTTGCTGGAGACCTTGGTTTTGTCCTTCGGCTAAGGACCCATGTCCATAAGTAGGAAGTTTTAAAATTCAATTTGTATGGTTTAATGGCACTTTGCCTTCATATATTTATAACTAGGATGATCTCTGATTTTGGGAAAATACTTTATTTGCAGAACTATTTACCAAGGTTTCAGGGAGAGAACCTCAAAAAGAACAATGCCATATTTGAGAAGCTATCTGCAATTGCTTTGAGCAAAGGGTGCACCCCAGGGCAGCTTGCTCTTGCTTGGGTTCAGCACCAAGGAAATGATGTTGCACCAATTCCAGGGACAACCAAATTCAAGAACTTAGAAGAGAACATTGGTGCTCTTTCTGTGAAGCTTACACCCAATGAAATGAAAGAAATCGAAGGCACAGTGTCATCTAATGGTGTCTATGGAGATCGATATATTGACATGGATTTCACATGGATGAAGTCAGAAACGCCGCCTCTGTCTTCATGGAAAGGGGAAGGGATATAGGTGGTTCTGATAGTGTATCATTTCATGGCTGGTTATATGCAAGCTAAATAAGTGGATTCCACTTTTAAATAAGTAAATATATCAGCAAGGAGGATATGTAGAGTGCAAGATGGAAAGTTTGATTTGTAAATTGCAGAGTAATTTGCAGCAAGGAGGATATGTAGAGTGCAAGATGGAATGTTTGATTTGTAAATTGCAGAGTAATTTGCAGCAAGGAGGATATGTAGAGTGCAAGATGGAATGTTTGATTTGTAAATTGCAGAGTAATTTGCTCATAGAACGTAATCTTTTGTAGTGTGCATTGGTCTCACAGAGCCATGAGTGTTATTTATGCCGAACATTCAATAGGAATGAAGTGTGTATTTTTGAAAAGATGTAATTAAATAAAGGCTAGGTATTTGTGTTTGGTCTTCCTATATATTTGTCTATTTTCATTGAATCATTCATTTTGTTCACTTGAAAGATGTAATTAGAAGATACCATTTCCTGGGAAGATGTCTTGAAAGGTCATTTAAGATCTAGAATAGATAAGTTCTATTCATATTCATGGATTTAATTTTGTTGAAGCCTCTCTTTTGCGAGCTTGTTGTAGTACTTCTAGTTAATGGAGCATACATGGTTGTATAAGTAGATATTTGCATATAACTGGATCCTAATTGTCACAAGTAGAGAACTTATATACAAATATAGTTAACCATCATCATTACATACATAATCAATTATAGCTGTTAAATACACGGCTGACTATAGTTATGTATATGAATTAATTATATTTTTAATCCGATAATGGAAGAAGCTTTCTACGTGACGTGATTAGTTACCGTTTACAATTGTAACTATATGTTTGCAATTAATTATTTTGTTGTGAGAAAGAATAAAGATGTACCATATACACTTATACTAATTTGTAATATTAGTGCATTGTTCTAACGATACATTAATATAGAATATTTGTCGTTGTAGAGTGATTTTAGGGATGAGGGAGAGTAAGAGATTTAGAGATTTGTGATAAATTTAATCTATTTATTTGTAGGAGACAAAAAAACTTATCAAATGGATAATCTATTGTGATATAATTGTGATTTTAGACATATGATCATTAATTCACAAATCTATGTGCTGTTTTATGTCATTGGCATCATTAGTATTGAGCTACTCGCCAAAGCTCTGATCAAGCCTCATAAATTTTTAATCTGCAGACTTGGCTCCCAGCACCATCCCGCAAAGTTGGATTCTCATTGTTGCATGGATTCCCAGTTACTTTCCAATCGGCTTTCATTGCCATCTTGGGACACTATCTCTCAAGAAATTCGAAAGATGTGCGTTAAACGTTTTCAAAATTTCAGCTTCAATAGTGGACACCAAGTATTTTGCCTCTTAAACATCGATGTCCCTCATGGGTATTCACATTTTGTTTTGCATTTTTTTTTATTGAAACCTTGTTTTTTACATGGATTAAGTGTATAGAATGCTTCTTCGGCTCAGGGCCAAGCACTGAGAGGTATCCATTCTGCCAAATTCGCTTGGGGCATGATCCCGACATCATCCCTCTTTGGTATCTCTTTGCGATTTGTACCTTGGTGGATGGCTACGCAGTGCCTTTTACACCATCATCCTCACCATTGGACTACAACGCACTTGATTGTTTTGCATTTTTGCTACATACACCTTCCAATGTCCATTGAGTCGGTGCATGTTTGGTAGGTTTATTAGAAGCTTGTTGATTAGTTATATTCAATTTTTTTTCATTTGTTATTTTTAGGTTCAATTTAAAACTATTGTGCTATGACCGATTTAGTAGTTGGTCATATGGTGTCTTTCCCACTCGCCCCCTCCCTCCATTTTTAATATAAATTGATAAAAATGTTATGGTTTTATATTGTCAAAATAATCATGTGTCTAAGTTGTGTCACTTGTCAAATAAATTGTTTATAAATTGATGCATATTTTGTGGAAACTGACATCCAAGATGTTTTGCATTTTAAGAGAGAAATATAATTATAAACAATATGAAAACAATTGAGCTTCAAGTCATATTTCTCTAAGTACACAATGTCACATTTGAGGTTAGATGCAACACGAGGTTGGAGGGCTATGACACCTTTCCCTAACCACTAGCGACAGAGCCACATGATGATGTAGTGGCATTTATGTTTGCATTTTGTTTTCTGTGATGTGTTAAAATAAATATTATGTTGTGGCAACATGTTTGAAAAATTCATCATGTAAAAGGTCCTCACTTTTTGTCGACAGATAGATATTTTGAAGTAAACTCAATATGAATTGTTGCCTAAAGAGTTCAGGGGTTCGTGAAACTTAGAAATTTATAATTCAGGAATTTGGAGAAAGGGGTCCAGGTACTTAAGGATTCGACTTGAGAACTACACCTTTACGAAGATTATGAGACAACTTGATGGAATTTTCCCTAGTTTTGTTTTTAGAGAAAAACTTATGTAGGGTATGTTTATTTCCCTTGTTTGCATTAGAAAGGGTATGTTAGGAAAATGTTGGTTAGTGCTTACATTTGTGAGTAATTATATGTTTGTAATTAGTTATTTTGTTGTGTGAAAGAATAAAGGTGTTTTGTAATACCTATACTAGTTTGTAATATTAGTGCATTGTTCTAACAAAACACTAATATAGGATATTTGTAGTTGTAGAGTGATTTTAAGGTTGAGGGAGAATAGAAGGTTGAGAGATTTTGTGATAAATGTAATCTCTTTTCTTGCAAGAGATAAAAAACTTATATGTATGTACCTCATCGAATGAATAATACTATTGTGATTTAATTATGTTTCTTTGTCAAAATAATTTCATTTAGGTCATGTGTGTTGGAAATATTGTCATTGATGTCAAAGGTCTAGCATTGGTGATAAAGGCCCCATTGCATTTAATAATGTTTTTAATGTTCATATCTTGGCAAATTGGTGTTAATATTTATTTAATATTAACAAATATATTTTTGGTTGCATATAAGTCAAAAGAGGGCCTATGGAGAAGCCAAAGAGTCACGAGGTAAAGACAAAAGAGGAATGGGATGCATTTTCTCATGAAGAGTCATCTTGAGGAATTCCACGAGTCACCATGTGAAGACAAAAGAAGGTATGACACATTTTTCCATGAAGGGACACTTTGAGGAATACAAAAAGTCACCAAGATAAAGACAAAAGAGGAAATGATGCATTTGCTTATGAAGGGTCATCATATGACTTTTCAAATGCAAGGATACGAAGGGTCATGCAAGTTTGGTGCCATTTTTCATGAGGATTGAAGGGTCACAAAGGGTGAATGTCAAAGGTCATTTGGAAAGCTATAAATAAAGGCTTGATAAGCCATTTGTTATATGCAAGAGAGTGCATGGTTTGTATTTAGTTTCGAAGAGAGAAAAGCAGGAGATATTGTAGAGTTTTATCATTTGTTGAGTAAGCAACATTGAGAGATAGTTGTGTTTTATACACAAGAGGGGTTGGTGCTCACAAACCTTTGCAAGGGGTTGGTGCTCCTGTGGGTTGGTAATAACAAATAGTTGTTGTGTTGGTGCATGGAAAAGGGGTTGGTGCTCCTGCAAGTTGGTGCTTGCGAATGTTGTAATTTGAGTTGGTGCTCATTCATATACTTGAGATTGTTCTCCGTGGTTTTTCTCACTTTGGGTTTTCACATAAAAAGCTGGTGTCTCTCTTTCTCTCTTGTGTGGTGCATATTATTGTTTCAGTTTTATTGCATATCTTGTGTGTGATTAAGTGGTTATAGAAAAGGAATTTGATTAAGAAGATATATATAATATAATGATTAACCCCCCACCCCCTCCACCCCGCCGCGCGCGCCCCCCGCCTTCAGTATATTTCATGCTTAACAATGTGATTAATTGACCTATGATTTCATGTGTTTGGGTTTACCCCTTACACTTATGTGATACTCTATTAATTATAATGATAATTCAAGAGGAATGGGATGCATTTTCTCATGAAGAGTCATCTTGAAGAATTCCACGAGTCACCATGTGAAGACAAAAGAAGGTATGACACATTTTTCCATGAAGGGACACTTTGAGGAATACAAAAAGTCACCAAGATAAAGACAAAAGAGGAAATGATGCATTTGCTTATGAAGGGTCATCATATGACTTTTCAAATGCAAGGATACGAAGGTTCATGCAAGTTTGGTGCCATTTTTCATGAGGATTGAAGGGTCACAAAGGGTGAATGTCAAAGGTCATTTGGAAAGCTATAAATAAAGGCTTGATAAGCCATTTGTTAAATGCAAGAGAGTGCATGGTTTGTATTTAGTTTCGAAGAGAGAAAAGCAGGAGATATTGTAGAGTTTTATCATTTGTTGAGTAAGCAACATTGAGAGATAGTTGTGTTTTATACACAAGAGGGGTTGGTGCTCACAAACCTTTGCAAGGGGTTGGTGCTCCTGTGGGTTGGTAATAACAAATAGTTGTTGTGTTGGTGCATGGAAAAGGGGTTGGTGCTCCTGCAAGTTGGTGCTTGCAAATGTTGTAATTTGAGTTGGTGCTCATTCATATACTTGAGATTGTTCTCCGTGGTTTTTCCCACTTTGGGTTTTGACATAAAAATATGGTGTCTCTCTTTCTCTCTTGTGTGGTGCATATTATTGTTTCAATTTTATTGCATATCTTGTGTGTGGTTAAGTGGTTATAGAAAAGGAATTTGATTAAGTAAGAAGATATATATAATATAATGATTAACCCCCTCACCCCCTCCGCCCCGCCGCCCGCGCCACCCCGCCTTCAGTATATTTCATGCTTAACAATGTGATTAATTGACCTATGATTTCATGTGTTTGGGTTTACCCCTTACACTTATGTGATATTCTATGTAATTATAATGATAATTCAAGAGGATAAATGTGTTTTTACCCTTTACATATGTATATTTGTATCACAATAGGGTGATCACTTTTAATCTAGACAAAGATTGGATTGAGGGAAAGCAAAGCCCAAAAAACCAACAAAAACCATGGGGTAAATGCAGAAAAACAAAAATATACATGTAGATGCAAGCATGGTTCAAAATTTTGACAAACAATAGAATGAAGCTATGATTTATAGGCAATCTCTCATCTACAACAAAAATGAAAACAATTAATGCATTGAAGGCAATTAAAACATAGTATCGACTGAATACAGGTATTTAGAGCAATTAAAATACAATGTGGGTTGGATGCAGGGACTGAGGGCAATATAAATGTTGTATGGATTGAATGCGAGCATTTGAGGGTAATTAAAATACACATGACCCTTCTTAGTGTAGCATTATGGTGCACCCACACTGCATTACAGTATGGTGAATGTGGAAGGCCCAATATACATTTAAAAAAGACTTTAATACCTAGGATTCAATAATCTAGTGAAAGGTTAGTTTTTTTTTTTTTTTGGGGCGGGGGGTGGGGGCGTGGGACGCGGGGGGCTAGGTGGTCGTTAATCCTAGTTTTTTGTGTTTTGGTTGCTTATTTTTGTTGTTGATGTTATAGGTTTTTCGTGGCATTTCTATTTTTATGAAACTATGTATAGGTAAAGACATTTCCTTAGTTTATAATATTATAAGAAAGTTTGTCGAAATGGATGTAATATTTTATTTTCAGAGGGTTTTAAAAAGTAAGGGAGTGATAATCAGTATGATCATTGACCTCATCTTTAAGTTTGTGTATGAAGGGTCAAATAACAATACTTTTATATTTTTGGTGGAGGAGGTGGAAAATGCAGTTGTGTGTTTCTTTATATAGTGTGGCAATGTGTTGTACGACAAGGAGATGTTCTATTGCATAGTCAGCTTGAGCAATGGCTAAGTAGTGGGAAAGGGCAAACACATAGAGAACATGCAAGTGGTGAAGATTTTAAGAAGAACTAAGCAATGATAAGGAGAGATAATTCACATACTTCGAGTTTAAGGTGGTTTAATTCACATCCTATGTTAGTTGATGCTAAATGATGCATTAAAAGACTCCTCTAGCATTAGGTAGAAGCCAAAACTGATACTTCATGTTGGAGTGAGTCTTTTATTCACAAAGGATGTTAAAGACTTGCAAGCATTAAAAGACTTGTCAAGAAATTTTATTATTTGTAGACTCCACCATTAATATTATAAGACTTCACCATTACTTAATATTATAAGAGGTTAAAAAATTTCTTTTAAGAGACACTTCACTTTCACTTTTACCTTTAGGAAAGTTTATTATATGCAAAGATTCTTCACTATAAATAGGAGGAGGTTTATCATACACAATGGATATCATTTGATGCTAAAAAAAAATCTTAAGTGTTAGAAGGTTGCTCACCATTAGGTAGAAGTAGGGGATACTCATGGTGAAGAAGGTTTATCATATCTAATTGATACCAACTGATATTAAAAGACTCATTTTTAAATGGAAGAAGTTTTATTATTTGAAAAGAGTATTCACCATTAAATTCATACTATAAGATGTTACAAGATTTCTTAATAGAGTCTCGTCACCTTTAAATGGAAGAAAGTTTATCATATGCAAAGACTCACCATTAAGTGGACGAAGGTTTATCATACACAATGGATACTCACTGATGCTTAAAAAAAAATTAATACTAAAAGGCTCCTCACCATTAGGTGGAAGTAGGGGATACCAATAATGAGAAGAGTTTTTTATACTTAATGGATATTGGGGCTAAAAAAAATTGTAACACTAAAAGGCTCCTTGCCATTAGGTGAAAGTAGGGGATACTAATGGTGAGGAAGGTTTTTTATGCCTAATGGATACCAACTGATGTTAAAAGATTTAGGGTAGTAAAAGACTTCTCACTATAAGATGAAAGTCGGAGATACCAATTAATGCTGAAAGACTATGGAATGTGAAGGTGTTTATTCTTTAGTCAACATGTAGAAGTTATTAACTCAAAGACAAACAAACACTCAATGTCGATGAATAGTAAAAAGATTTTGGAAAATTAAAATATTTATATTTCAATTAAAAGAGATTCCGACTCTAAAAAATAAGACGTTCATTCTTCAATAAAAAAATGTCATTTTAAAATAAACACCTAATATCAATTAACATAAAAAAACCAATATCAATTAACATAAAAAAACCTACTTTAAAAAATATTAAAGTGTTTATTTTTCAATTCCAAAAATTAAAAGATTCATTCTTCAATTAAAAATGTCATTTCAAAATAAACACTTAATATCAATTAACACTACAAAAATTCTAATATTTATTTTTCAATAAAAAAAAAAAACACTTAAAATAAAAATTAACAACCAAAAACTATGTTTAAAAAATAACATGAACAGAAAATTAAATTTACTAAAACTCTCAATGAATCTAATCATTTTAATGTTATAAAATATTTTTTTAAAAATAAACTCTCAATAAATCTTATCTAATCATTAATGTTACAAAATAATTCTCATAAAAAAAAAATGGACTCTGAAGCATTAACTATTGATATATGACAACCTTGACCGCTCTTTTAGAATACTCTGAAACAAAGAAAGAGGACAATGCCACTTTATTATATCGTTTATCCACATGATAATGTGGATGCTCCTTAAATCTGATCTAATCATTAATGTTACAAAATAATTCTTTTAAAAAAAATGGACTCTGAAGCTTTAACCATTGATATGTGACAACCTTGACCACTCTTTTAGAATACTCTGAAACAAAGAAAGAGGACAATGCCACTTTATTATATCGTTTATCCACATGATAACGTGGATGCTCCTTAAATCTTATCTAATCATTAGTGTTACAAAATAATTAAAAAAAAAAATGGACTCTGAAGCTTTAACCATTGATATGTGATAACCTTGACCACTCTTTTAGAATACTCTGAAACAAAGAAAGAGGACGATGCCACTTTATTATATCATTTATCCACATGATAACGACACCTATGTTTTATAGGTATTCTACTTTGTACATCTTTATCCTTTCTTAATTATATACTTTAGTACACCTTTATCCTTTCTCAATTCTACATTTTAATATATTTCATCTTTAATTATATATATGTGTGTGTGTGTGTGTGTGTGTCACTTTCATTTCATTTTATATTGAAACGTATGGCTAGCTTTATGCAACTTGTCATTCATTCTTTTGGAGGTCTATCTATGAGAGGGAGATGGTATGGGCCTTGAACTAGGTAGTGGGGGATGTGGTCCTTGTTTGAGATAGAAGTATGGTTTGTCCTTGTCATTAAAATGTAAGGGGTGTGCTCATTATTGTCTCAAGTTGGGTTGGCTTGGTGTGACTCCTCTTGACTAGTCCCTTGTTATAAGAGGCACTTACAATGGGATACTCTAATAATTTTGGTTGTTATCATGCATTTTATTTATTATCTTTCCTTTTTCAAGAAAGAATTGATTTTTTTGAAAGAGAGACAATATTTTCCATAATATAGGAAGCTTCTTATTAATTATGTAAGATCAATTTTTTTGGTAAAATATACATTATGCAAGTTGTTGACAATCTTTTTCTTAAAGAAGGTTCTCAATTATTGCATAAAATCAAAGAAAAAAAATTTATTATGCAAATTGGTAACAAATCATTTTCATTCTAAATAAACTCTGTCAACTATTATATTAGATCAAAATATTCTTGCATGGTAACCAAAACATAATGTCAATTGGTGATAATAAATAGTTTTATGTCTATTTCGTTTATAAAAAAATTGGACATCCATATTTGATAATCTAATTTAAAAAAAAAAACGAGGGAAAATTTTATGATTAGGTCTTTTAATATTCTTCTTGTTGATGAGTCATAAAAGAAAGTTTTGATTTTTTTTTTTAAAAGAGAAATAATTATTTTAATATTTAATGATAGATTTTAAAATTAATAAATGTATTGAACAAAGTTTTTTTGATCTTAAAATTTTGTACATGATTTAATTTAAAAAATATTTTTTCTTTATTTTATAAATTGTAGAAATATCATTTCTTTTATAATAAATGTATGTTATGTTATATGTTTGGACCATATTGTCATGGAGTGTATTCTCTTATGATTCATAAAGTATGTTATTTGGAAATAAGAATTGATAATCTTACAAAAACTTGATTGTTTATCGTTTTTGATTGAAACTACGAATTAGATTTAGGATATAATAAAAGAGCCAATCCTGAAGAACCATTTAACCAACACAAATGGCCATCACCAACCAACCACTGAAATCCCAAAGTCAACTCAGATGGCCATATTCAACAAGATTTGAACCTGGTTGGGGTTGGGCACAACCAACCCACTTGTCAACCCATTTACATATCTTCAATGCTAATATTCTTAAAATTATGCAAGTAAATATTTTCTATCAAAATTGAAATGCCGCATAGATAAACAAACTAAACATCTCTTATCCAAATCACAAAATAATTTATTTCTAAAAAAATATTCTTAATGTCTTAACATAATTATTGATATTTATTTTATTGAATTGAAAAAATAACAATAAAATGTATACATGATGAGAAAGTTAATTAAAATGACATAAGTTATCCACTCAAGCACTACTTAAGTTGCATGCAATGTTGTTTGTGTATTTTTTATTTGTTTGTTTATTTTATTATAAGAATATTGAGGCCTCTCACCCAAAACCTAAAACTAATTTCTCTAACATAGATTGAGTCCCCTTATAACCTATGTGTGGTGTGATGTGGGCCCTCACCCCACATCGTGAATTAAGATGAGAGTTGCTCTCCTCACTAAAACTACCTTTACAGAGTAGCAAGACCAAGTAAACTATATCCTTGAACCTCATAAAATAATATTTTTAAGCTCCCATAAGAGCTTAGCGCATAGTGCTCTTATTTACTCATACGTCTATTCCACACTATAAAATATAATATATATAAAAACAAATAGACTTGTCACTCCATCTCTATCTCCATCTTTATTAAAGAGTTACAAATTTCTAAGACAACTCACAATCATGACACATTTAATATTCTACTAATGTATATCATCTAAATTATGAGTGAAAGGATATATCTAGAAAAATGAGAATCTTTTAGGCGGATGTGATGAATAAGTCACATGAATTCCCCAAAATAATTTTTTTCAAAAAGAGTTACGGTTTTTAGTTGTTGAATCTATGCAACCTTATCTTTTTGGTTTTACCCTTAAGTAAGGGTAAGAAGCAGCCGATGCGGAGCCAATCATGGATAATTGAGCTCCTTTGATCATGGATTTATTTTAATGAAATTTTTACTCAGATATATATTTAAAAGGAACTATTTAGTGCCCAAATGCCAGAAACATATATTTGTTAATCAAGGAATCACGAATATAATTTATCATTTAATATTTTCACTCTTTATTATCAAATATTTTGTCCAAAAAAAATATATAATGCTTTATAAATCAATGTTAGGTAATAGGATAGTATTTGTATGAGATTGTGTGAACATTTTTTTTTTAAATTAAAGAATGAGAAAAATAAAAATTCAAAGTACAAACAATTTTGTAGTGTGAGATTTACCAAAAAGTTATCATAAACATATCACATGATAACAATTGTTCAAGATAAGTATAGCTACAATGAATAAAAGGTAAAAAATCTAAGTGTTAAACACCATAAATTGAACCTTCAATTAGAAGGTTGTCATATAACCATTGTAAGCTTTATTTTTTTTGCAAAGGTCTTCATCGTTGTCTGTTGGGCATTTCAATTGAACTTTGATGTTCTTCATCTATTTTGCTAGGTCTTCATTAGCAAGAAGCATAGATTACATACCCTATTTCATCGAAGAGCGCTGAAGTAAGAAATCAGAGTAAAGTCTGTGAATAACAATTGTTTGAGGATTAATACTGTTAAAGAAACAAAAATGACATTTATTTTTTCAAATATACTTAATATAATAATGCCCTGTCTAAAAGTTTCAGAAATCACATTAGTTGATATTCTCAATTCAAGAACAACTTTTTTCTAGGACAATTTTCTAGTAAATAGGATTGGAAAATCATATTGAATTTGATTCCAAATCGATTTTGCTGAATTTTGCATATCCACAAAGCATGTATGATGGTTTCTTTCTTATTGTAGAAGGGGTGGATAGATTAACCTTTCGTAGAAACCCAAGTCTATCAACAACAAGCAGTTTATAATGATTTACTCTCCAAACAAGAAATTGTGCACTAGACTCAATGTTCGATCTCCAAACATTAGAACATAGTTGAAGCCAACTATGTTTAGTCATCTTACAATTCCATTTAAGCTTCAATCTTTTTTTAATAGAAACAACAGGGAACGATTTAAGATATGTGATTTTAAGAAAGAATTAATTGAGTCTAGCGCCATTAGGCCACCTCTAATTGTTAAAAAAATTACATGAAGTCTTTGTAGACATCTTAATAAGAAGATCATCTTTGACTAATGAAATAATGAAACTATGATGGGCTTGTCCTTTTCAGCAAGATGAAAAGAGTTTTTAATAGCAGGCCAAAATAGTCATTCCATCGTTAGAGAATTCCAAAGGTCCTTAAAAGTACAAATTCATTTATTCTTATTTTTGATCCTCACAAAGCTTTCTCAAGAGCCAAGGGACAACCATTAACATTTATCAAATGGTTCCACCAAATTGAGGAGTTGGAAAAACTTAGCCCATGCCTAAGGGAGGAGTCTTTCCAACTGAGCATTTTAGATGTTTCTTGCCAAGCTTTCTGGAAGTTGATCATTGATGGAGAGCCTTTGATTTTGAAGAATTTAGCATTTAGGATTTTGTCACGTAAATTGATATGCTCCCATTTGGCTTTAGCTAAACCAAGCTGAATTTTATGTCAAAGGAGAATTTTCCAAGGCTGATTGCCAAAAAGAGCCTTAACTATCCACTTGGAGATAAGATCTTTTCCTTGGGTCCAAGGATCTATGATACCCAACCCACCCTTATGTTTGGGTTGTGTATAAAGAGTCCAAGAAATCATCGTTGCACCTTTTTGACCATCCCATTTAGCCCAAAGTGTTAGGATTGTGGAGCTAAAAGCTTCACTGATGCAAACAGGAGAGGAGGTTGCTGAAGGTTGCTGAGTTGCAGAAGAAGTTGGGGTCGGTCTGATCAGCCGACGTCGGCGGGATAGCACAGAGAAGCAACCGACGTCGGTCATATATCGGCCGACGTCGGTCACCTCCAGGCGGACAGGGACCGGCGTCGGTCGCCTGTGTGGTTCGACTGCGAGCTATTTACGGGCAGTTAGCTAACGAACCAAGAGTTTGCATGATGAGTGCTAATTTTAGACTCATAGCTGCGGATCTAATTATTGTAATTAGATGTCTAATCATTGTTTGGATGAGATCTATATAATAGACTCATGGTTGTATTGTAAAGGCGTGCTAGGGAGTAAGAGAGCATAATTATAAGCTCCTTCTGTGTGTGAGGTAGAGCTATGGTGCGTTCCTCCTAGTGCCACAGTACCAGGTGTGTTGGTGCTGGATTGGAGAGCCAGCTGGGTTCTTCAATAAGTAAGATCGTTGATCTGCAGGTGTATGTGTGTGCAAGGTCAAGGTTCACAGGTGATTGGAACCATTGCTTGATTTGCAGGTGTGCAAGGTCATACAGACAGCAACACTACAGGGAACAGTATCAGGCAGGATCTACTTGGAGTACAGGTGTGTACTCGGATAGAGCAAGAGGAAGGCAAGGGAGTTCCTTCCATAAGTATGGTCTGTTGAATTGCAGGTTGTTGCAGATTCATGGGAGATCTACTTGAAGTACCTTGAGTACTTGTGGAGCACGTGGAGTGCTTGTGGAGTGCGTGGAGCACTTGTGGTGTGCGTGGAGCACGGGAGGTGAACACCAACTCTGTATTTGAGTTGGGTGTTGGGACCTGTGAGAGGGAGAGCTTTGGAGAGGAGAATTACTGTTCACTTGAGGTGTGGGAAACCTCTGTAAGGTGGTGGAGAAGAAGTGGCATCTTCTTTATTGTATTCTTTTCTGTATAAAGTGTTAATACAATTTGGTATTGTCTCTCATATGCTGTGTTATTCTGAATTCTAGTTACTTGGTGAATCTGGTTAATTTCCGCATATTAAGTTGCTTGGTATTGGTAATCAAATTGCATGCTTCCGGTGTACACCCTCTCCCAACACAAAGGAAGCATCTCACTTTTTGAATTAGCGTAAGATAATAAGCTTTGAAAGGCATCCAACAAGAAGGATAATACACATAAGTAGCCAAAAAGATGTTAACAATTTGAACATGCCCAACCAATGACAAGAACTTAACCTCCTAGTTGTCAATCTTTCGATTGAATCTATGGAGAAACCAATCCCACATCTTAGAAAGGGTTATTCCAATGCCAAAGGGGATGCCCAGGTATCTCATGACTTCTCCATGTTTCAATTATTTCCATTCTTTGGGAACCTAATCCGACAGTTTTTCCATTCTAGTAAGAATGAATTCAATTTTATGCATTGCAAGTTTAGACCCTAAAGCTGTGTAATACAAATCCAAGACTTATATAACATTATTTACCTCCGATTTGTTATTATGTAGAAATAACATGTTTTCATCAGTAAAGTTAGAATTGAGCACAAAAATTTGATGGGGTAAATCTATCCTTCGATTTTCCTAAGAGAATGAAATTTTTGAAACATGTATCTTAGAGCATCTGCTGCTAGTACATAAAGGAAGGGAGCTAAGGGACAACCTTGTTGAATGGATCATTGAAGATCAAAAGATTCAGTGAGAGATCCATTAACAACAATTTTGGATGAGACATAAACAAAGAGAAGTTTGCTATGATTGATCAATCTTGTTCCAAATCTAAGCCAATGAAGCATTTTGAAAACAAAAGACCATTTGATCCTATCATAACCCTGATCAAAATCAGTCTTAATAAGAATGGAGTGTTGTTCAAAATAACAAGCCTAGTCTGCAGTATCCCAAGACAAGACAAGATTGTCATGGATGAATCTTCCTCCTAGAAAAATAGTTTGTTTAGGTCTAACAATATCTTTAGCCACTGGTTTTATCCTTGACACTATTTCCTTGGCTATAAGATTATAAGTAGTGTTAAAAAAAGTGATAGGGCGTCAATCACCCATAAAATCCATATTATTACCTTTAGGTATTAACTTGATAAGACCACTATTAATAACATTCCCCACTGAACCATTGTGTTTAGCCTCCAAATAATGCTGATGAAAATCATTGTGTATTATTGGCCAAAGTGCTTGGAAGAATTCCATAGGAAGTCCATCAAAGCCATGGCTTTTGTATTTTGGCCATTGAAAACAATGCTCTTTCATGTTCCTCGAGAGTGAGGAGGTGATCAAGCCCTTGTCTGATTTCATGAGACACCTTAAGGGGAATACAATTTTGAAATAATTTATCAATCTCAAACCGAACAATATCTTTTATCGATGAAACTTGAAATAGTGTTTGATAATGTGAGAAAAGAATGTGTTTGATACCAGAAGTGGAGGGCTCAATTCTCCTTCTGAGTCCCATAGAATTAGAATATGTTCTTTTCTGTGGTTGTCCTTGAGGAATTGAAGAAGAATTAATAATTCTTATCCCTTCTTTAATCTAGTTTAAGCAATATATTATTTTAGCTCCTTTGCATTTATACAATTCAAATTCTCTAAGATTCGACTCAATAGATGATATAATTTACTAAAGATTGATTTTTTTTGGATTAAACAAGGCAATCCTCTTATCAGAGAGTTGTCTCCTCAAATCTTGCTCTTTCCTTTTCTTATTATTAGCCATCAATATTCCAAATTGTCTGAGAGAGGTAGTACATTTAGAAAGCATAAAGCACCACCATTCAATTCAACTTTGTCCATTGTTGGGCTTAGGCTCAGAACCTCAAATGGTATAAAGAGCATTAAGACAATCTGCATTCTTGAGATGCAAACATTTAGTTTAAAATGGAGATCACCAACTAAATGATTATCAACAGATAGGGAAATAAAAAGATTGACGAGAGAATGGTCAAAAAGGGTGGTGGAGAGGTCTTGAGTGGCCATAATTTCTTGAGGCAAAGCTGTAGGGGATAGATTGTGACTTAAATAAAACCTATCTAATTTGTTGAGCCTTCTTTCTGAGCCTATTTTATTATTGGACTGGGTAAACCAACATCCCTGATGAGTATAATATTGACTCACTAAGGGATCATGGATTCCAAGAGTGTTCTGTCAAAGAATCCATGCATTGAGTTCTAATTGAGACAAACAATGATCGCCTCCCTAAGATATATCAATAGTTCATTCTACCATGTTGAAGTCCCCATCAATGATCCAATCAACATATGGAATGTGGTTTCCCATCCAATTCCATAGTTTGATTCTAGAAAAAATATCATCAAGCACATAAGAGAGCATATGCCAAGGATTTTGTTTTGTAGCATCAAGGTGACCCAAATACATCGATGTAATGGATCATATCCTTTATTAACTATAAATTTCTGAAGTTGAGGTGCAAGATGCAAAATTGCATCTCCCCCTCCCGTAGAATGAGAAGTTTTTGGTAAAAGAAAATCTTTTGAAATACAATTCAATATATAGAAAAGTTTAACATCATTGATTTTAACTTGCTGCAGAAGAAGAATATCAGAAGTGTGATCAATGAATTTTTTTCTAACTTTATATCTTCTTTTAGAGAGGGACAAGCCCCTACCATTCCATAATAGATGTTTGCAACTCATAGGGACAAGTCAACACCATCTTTACCATTTAAGAGTGCAAGAAATCTATTCTTCAGGGCAACTAGTTGAATCTCTCCTTTATCTAAATTACTGATGTCACCGGTCGAAGATCTTGACTTATTGCTTAAGACCCGATGAGATGGAGGCCCATTATCATCTGAAGGCACAATGATCTTATAGCTTCATCCATTTACAACAAAAGAAGATACATGGAAACTTAAAGGGGAGCTAGGCTCGTTTTGTTTACGAACAATGTGCCAACCGTCATCAACATTAGAATATGATGATTTGTCTTTATCATTGTCAGATTGTGTAGAATTAGTTATACGAGATTGATGATTGACTATGACAATAAATGTAAAACCATTAAGAGTTGCAAGTTGTGAAATCTAATGGCACATGATTGAATCTAAATCATCAAAAAGCGCTGAAACTTGAAAAATAATGCTAAAAATGAAAAAGTGTTTTTTGAGTTGTAAATTTATATTAGAATTTGTTTGAAAAAAGTTCACCTTTAGGATCTTCACTATTTCTACTAAGGTTATGAGGTTTCCTTGTAGGAGAGTCCGTCATAAGATGGCCTTCTTTTCTACGATAAAAACATGCCAACGTATATTATTAAAAGGGTCTTAACGTTTGTTGTTCTTAAATTTTTGGGCTTCTTGATCTCATGGATATAATTTTACAGAACCACCAAATTTAGTATTTTATCATGACGATCGGGTCCGCCTACTGGATTGGAAAAATGTTGTGGAGTCAAACGTTTGAGCTCACACATGACGCCTACTCCCACACACGGGGGTTAGAAATACCCGGCTCTCATCGTTTTAGGAAAAGCAGAGGTCAAGGCAGAACATAAACAGTATCATATTATCTATAACAATGGCTGTGCCAAGAATCAAGTTGGGATGTGAGGGATTCGAAGTATCAGCACAGGGATTGGGTTGTATGGGCATGTCTGCCTTCTATGGCCCTCCCAAATCTGAAGACGAAATGATTGCTCTCATACACCATGCTGTATCCAAAGGCATTACTTTCCTCGACACCTCCGATCTTTATGGTCCTCACACTAATGAACTTCTCCTTGGAAAGGTAGGTTGCAATAGATTCTTCCCTTAAGTTTATTTGTTTTAAAGCTAAACTGAATTTTATGTATTAATAGGATTTCAACTTGATTTGCAGGCTCTAAAAGGAATAAGAGACAAGGTGCAGTTGGCTACCAAGTTTGGAGTCAGTTTTGCAGATGGGAAAGCTCAGATCTGTGGAGATCCTGCATATGTTCGTGCTGCCTGTGAAGGGAGCCTGAAGAGACTCGATGTGGATTGCATTGACCTGTATTACCAACATCGCATCGATACCAGAGTGCCCATTGAAGTTACTGTATGTACTTTACCCTTCTGTGGGTGCATCTATTAATTGTGGATTTACTTAATGAAATGATTGATCCTATGGTTTTATTGTTTCAGGGTAAAATTTCTGTTTTTGAAAAAATTAGCTATGATAAATTCCTTTGTTGGTAACCTTGGGCGTAGATGACACATCCCCTTGTCCGATGGGGTACCAATTTGGACGTCGTGTTTTATTCAATTTCAACATTTTTTTTTTTTTTCGGTTAGTGAGAGATTTGAACCCCTGTACTCTGCCTTTCTGGTTGAGTCTGCGACACCCACCAAATTGGATGTAATATTTTACCTAATTTCAACACTTTCTCCATGTGTCAGGGGGATTTGAATTTAAAGCTCTGCGCTTAAATACTTAATAATATTAGGGGAAAGGTTTCAGTAGTGGTGTATGTTCCAATTGAGGAACAGGGTTTTTGTGCAGGTGTGCTCTATTAATGAAACATATAGGTGTGTATAAATATTAAAATGCACCAGAAGCTGAGCATCTAGTGTTGGGTTCCTTGTCCTTATCCGCCTCATTCATTACCAAGCTCAAATGAATTTCGGAAATCTTGATTCAGGGCATTCCACCCAGGATTTAATTATTCTCATTCTGTTGGATGGTGTATTCTTGCAAAAAGGATGTAGATAAGCTAGTGTTTACTTTCCCGAACTTGTTTTAGAAGACTTTGTAGTTAACTTTTATAATTGAAAGCAAGCAGCACTTTTTGGATTATCACTTTGCTTCCCATTTCTTTTTACAACGTTGGGGTTTGATTTTGATTTTGGGCTGGTGACACTCAGGGCTCAAACACTCCCCTGCACTTATTAGGTACCTGCTTTCAGACCATGGTTTGGGAAAACAGAGAGCCTTGATCCTGCTGATATTGATGGGGCTTAAGCTTGCGAGCTACTGCATCCCCCTTGACCTCTGTTTGAAAAATGCTGTAGTATTTTGCGTTGCAGTTTCCCTTTACAGTTTGAAAAAAGCCTCAGAATATTACTTTGCAGTTTCTCTTTAATCATCTCCTTTGTAGATGGTTGTAATTGTCGATATGACGATAATGGAAAATTGACCGTGTCTAGCACCATGGCCAGTGCACTCGTTGCTTTGTCTTTTTTTTTCCCTTGAGTTATCAACATTTGTGAAGATTGTGTCTTTGCCACCAGATTGAGCCCTTTGACATGAGTGAGGAATTGGTACCCATATCAAAGCTTAGACATGCAACACCATGGCTGTAGAATTAGAAAAGATTCAACAGAAAGTTTTCTCACACTTTTGTAGCCATGTCAGGCACGTTGCAGGGAATCAGAATAGCATATTTGGCGAATCTTTCCCTTAGTCCATGCATGGTGTTAACCAAGCCTTGACCTTTGCAAGATCTGTGATGAAGTTCATCAAAGGTGGTTTCCACTATCATAGAAAACTACTGTTTATAATAGTGCTCTTATTGCAATGCCATTGACATTCCTTTTCTGGGAAGATCATTTCTTTGGTCCATTCTTTGAAGATGTATTATAGAGGTCAGGAAGATCCTTCCATTATATTTAAGATCAAGTTTGTCCTATGATTGGGGGATCAGGGACTCTTATGTTAGATTGTTGATGATCATAATCTTATGTTAGGTTTGAAATGGCTCTCATTCCTTTCTTAATGATTTGGTAGAGAGGATGGAAGATTAGAGTTACAAAGTATGGCTTCAGTATTAAATGGTGATTGACTCCGATTTCACTGCTTGTCGCATTGCATACTAACCTTATAACACTCTCTCTTATCTTCCATGTGTTTCAACTTTCAGGTGGGAAGTTGTCCTTGAATTTGGCTTTCCATCTTTATGTAGACTTATAAAATTAAAATTTCATACTGTAATTACTTCTTAGTCATTTGCTCTTGCTGTCCTGGAAAGTTCGATGATTTAACAATTGCTTTTTTATTCTTTATCTAAATATTATCCCTGGATGCGTAGCTATTGTTTGATACCTTGTTTGCTTGTATATCTATGACAGATTGGAGAATTGAAGAAACTGGTTGAAGAAGGGAAAATAAAATACATTGGACTTTCCGAGGCTTCTCCAGCAACAATTCGAAGAGCACATGCTGTTCATCCTATTACAGCAGTTCAATTAGAGTGGTCCTTGTGGAGTAGGGATGTAGAGGAAGAAATCGTTCCAACTTGCAGGTAGGTGAGGTTTTAGAGCCGGAATTTTCCTTGTTACTGTTGTTGGACTAATCGCCAGCGTCCCCCTCAGGGATTCGTGACATGGACTAACAGCCTCCCGTGGGTACTTATCTGGGGTTTGTATCGGGCGTTAACAGGTCGACCTTTTGGCGCAACGGCAAGCATTCCTACAATTGGTATCAGAGCGGTGGTCATGGGTTCGAATCCCCTCGGGTGACGCTGAGGGGGGGATTGTTGGACTAATCGCCAGCGTCCCCCTCAGGGATTCGTGACATGGACTAACAGCCTCCCGTGGGTACTTATCTGGGGTTTGTATCGGGCGTTAACAGGTCGACCTTTTGGCGCAACGGCAAGCATTCCTACAACTGTTTGTCTCCTATTTGAGCGATTAACACTTAAGTTTAACTTGTAGGGAGCTTGGTATTGGAATTGTGCCATATAGCCCTTTAGGCCAAGGTTTCTTATCTTCTGGAGCAAAGATGGTTGAAAGTTTAGCAGATAATGATTTTAGAAAGGTTTGCATCTATTTCTTTTTCTTTGAATTTATAATCTTTATTGGCAGTTTAGCTTTTTGGTAGATTCTTGCTATTATCAGATGCTATCTTCCCATTTTGTTCCTATTAATAATGACTAATCAACAATAAAATTGCTCTGTATCCAGAAGTGCATTGTTTTGATTTTCAATTTCACTAATTCTAGGTGTCATTACATGTGTTTACATTGTAGCAAGTCTATTGCAAGTTCGTGGGTGTGTATGAATATATAATAAGGAAAGTGGGTTCTTTGCTGGAGACCTTGGTTTTGTCCTTTGGCTAAGGACCCATGTCCATAAGTAGGAAGTTTTAAACTTCAATTTGTATGGTTTAATGGCACTTTGCCTTCATATATTTATAACTAGTATGATCTCTGATTTTGGGAAAATATTTTATTTGCAGAACTTTTTACCAAGGTTTCAGGGAGAGAACCTCGAAAAGAACAATGCCATATTTGAGAAGCTATCTGCAATTGCTTTGAGCAAAGGGTGCACCCCAGGGCAGCTTGCTCTTGCTTGGGTTCAGCACCAAGGAAATGATGTTGCACCAATTCCAGGGACAACCAAATTCAACAACTTAGAAGAGAACATTGGTGCTCTTTCTGTGAAGCTTACACCCAATGAAATGAAAGAAATCGAAGACACAGTGTCATCTAATGGTGTCTATGGAGATCGATATATTGACGTGGATTCCACATGGATGAATTCAGAAACGCCGCCTCTGTCTTTGTGGAAAGGGAGAGGGATATAGGTGGTTCTGATAGTGTATCATTTCATGGCTGGTTATATGCAAGTTAAATAAGTGGATTCCACTTTTAAATAAGTAAATATATCAGCAAGGAGGATATGTAGAGTGCAAGATGGAAAGTTTGATTTGTAAATTGCAGAGTAATTTGCTCATAGAACGTAACCTTTTGTAATGTGCATTGGTCTCATAGCGCCACAAGTGTTATTTATGCCGAGCATTCAATAGAAATGAAGTGTGCATTTTTAAAAAGCTGTAATAAAGTAAGGCTTGGTATTTGTCTATTTTCATTGAATCAATCATTTTGTTCACTTGAAAGATGTAATTAGAAGATAACATTTCCCGGGAAGATGTCTTGAAAGGTCATTTAAGATCTAGAATAGATAAGTTCTATTCATATTCATGGATTTAATTTTGTTGAAGCCTCTCTTTTGCGAGCTTCTTGTAGTACTTCTAGTTAATGGAGCATACATGGTTGTATAAGTAGATATTTGCATATAACTGGATCCTAATTGTCACTAGTAGAGAACTACTAGAACTTACATAGTTAACCATCATCATTACATACATAATCAATTATAGCTGTTAGATACACGGCTGACTATAGTTATGTATATGAATTAATTATATTTTTTATCCAATAATGGAAGAAGCTTTCTATGTGACGTGATTAGTTACCGTTTACAATTCTAGCTATATGTTTGTAATTAATTATTTTGTTGTGAGAAAAAATAAGGTGAACCATATACGCCCATACTAATTTGTAATATTAGTGCATTGTTCTAACAATACACTAATATAGAATAATTGTAGCTGTAGAGTGATTTTAGGGATGAGGGAGAATAACAGATCGAGAGATTTGTGATAAATATAATCTCTTTAGCTGTAGAGTGATTTTAGGGATGAGGGAGAATAAGAGATCGAGAGATTTGTGATAAATATAATCTCTTTATTTGTAGGAGACAAAGAAACTTATCAAATGGATAATTTATTGTGATATAATTGTGATTTTAGACATATGATCATTAATTCACAAATCTATGTGCTGTTTTATGTCATTGGCATCATTAGTATTGAGCTACTCGCCAAAGATCTGATCAAGCCTCATAAATTTTTAATCTGCAGACTTGGCTCCCAGCACTATACCGCAAAGCTGGATTTTCATTGTTGCATGGATTTCCAGTTACTTTCCAATCGGCTTTCATTGCCATCTTGGGACACTATCTCTCAAGAAATTCGAAAGATGTGCGTTAAACTTTTTCAAAATTTCAGCTTCAATAGTGGACACCAAGTATTTTGCCTCTTAAACATTAATGTGCCTCTTGGGTATTCACATTTTGTTTTGCATTTTTATTTATTGAAACCTTGTTTTTTACATGGATTAAGTGTATAGAATGCTTCTTCGGCTCATGGCCAAGCACTGAGAGGTATCCATTTTGCCAAATTCGCTCAGGGCATGATCTCGACACCATCCCTCTTTGGCATCTCTTTGCGATTTGTACCTTGGTGGATGGCTATGCAGTGCTTTTACACGATGATCCTCACCATTGGACTACAACCCACTTGATTGTTTTGCATTTTTGCTACATACACCTTCCAATGTCCATTGAGTCGGTGCATGTTTGGTAGGTTTATTAGAAGCTTGTTGATTAGTTATATTCAACTTTTTTTCATTTGTTATTTTTAGGTTCAATTTAAAACTATTGTGCTATGACCGATTTAGTAGTTGGTCATATGGTGTCTTTCCCACTCGCCCCCTCCCTCCATTTTTAATATAAAATGAGTTGATTAAAATGTTATGGTTTTATATTGTCAAAATAATCATGTGTCTAGGTTGTGTCACTTGTCAAATAAATTGTTTATAGACGGATGCATATTTTGTGGAAACTGACATCCAAGATGTTTTGCATATTAAGAAAGAAATATAATTATACACAATATGAAAACAATTGAGCTTGAAGTCCTATTTCGCTAAGTACACAATGTCACATTTGAGGTTAGATGCAACACGAGGTTGGAGGGCTATAACACCTTTCCTTAACCACGAGCGACAGAGCCACATGATGATGTAGTGGCATTTATGTTTGCATTTTGTTTTCTGTGATGTGTTAAAATAGATATTATGTTGTGGCAACATGTTTGAAAAATTCATGTAAAAGGTCCTCACTTTTTGCGGACAGATATATATTTTGAAGTAAACTCAATATGAATTGTTGCCTCAATAGTTCAGGGGTTCGTGAAACTTAGAAATTTATAATTCAGGAATTTGGAGAAAGGGGTCCAGGGACTTAAGGATTCAACTTGAGAACTACACATTTACGAAGATTATAAGACAACTTGATGGAATTTTCCCTAGTTTAAAAGTTGTTTTTAGAGAAAAACTTATGTAGGGTATGATTATTTCCCTTGTTTGCATTAGAAAAGGTATGTTAGGAAAATGATGGTTAGTGCTTACATTTGTGAGTAATTATATGTTTGTAATTAGTTATTTTGTTGTGTGAAAGAATAAAGGCGTTTTGTAATACCTATACTAGTTTGTAATATTAGTGCATTGTTCTAACAAAACACTAATATAGGATATTTGTAGTTGTAGAGTGATTTTAAGGTTGAGGGAGAATAGAAGGTTGAGACATTTTGTGATAAATGTAATCTCTTTTCTTGTAAGAGATAGAAAACTTATATGTATGTACCTCATCAAATGAATAATACTATTGTGATTTAATTATGTTTCTTTGTCAAAATAATTTCATTTAAGTCGTGTGTTGGAAATATTGTCATTGATGTCAAAGGTCTAGCATTGGTGATAAAAGCCCCATTGCATTTAATAATGTTTTTAATGTTCATATCTTGGCTAATGTGTGTTAATATTTATTTAATATTAACAAATATATTTTTGGTTGCATATAAGTCAAAAGAGGGCCCATGGAGAAGCCAAAGAGTCACGGGGTAAAGACAAAAGAGGAATGGGATGCATTTTCTCATGAAGAGTCATCTTGAGGAATTCCACGAGTCACCATGTGAAGACAAAAGAAGGTATGGCCCATTTTTCCATGAAGGGACACTTTGAGGAATACAAAAAGTCACCAAGATAAAGACAAAAAAGGAAAGAATGCATTTGCTTATGAAGGTTTACCATATGACTTTTCAAATGCAAGGATACGAAGGTTCATGCAAGTTTGGCGCCATTTTCCATGAGGATTGAAGGGTCACAAAGGGTGAATGCCAAAGGTCATTTGGAAAGCTATAAATAAAGGCTTGATAAGCCATTTGTTATATGCAAAAGAGTGCATGGTTTGTATTTAGTTTCGAAGAGAGAAAAGCACGAGATATTGTAGAGTTTTATCATTTGTTGAGTAAGCAACATTGAGAGATAGTTGTGTTTTATACACAAGAGGGGTTGGTGCTCACAAATCTTTGCAAGGGGTTGGTGCTCCTATGGGTTGGTAATCACAAATAGTTGTGTTGGTGCACGAAAAAGGGGTTGGTGCTCCTGGAACTTGGTGCTTGCGAATGTTGTAATTTGAGTTGGTGCTCATTCATATACTTGAGATTGTTTTCCGTGGTTTTTCCCACTTTGGGTTTTCACATAAAAATCTGGTGTCTCTTTCTCTCTTGTGTGGTACATATTATTGTTTCAATTTTATTGCATATCTTGTGTGTGGTTAAGTGGTTATAGAAAAAGAATTTGATTAAGTAAGAAGATATATATAATATAATGATTCACCCCCACTCCCCGCCTCCTCCCCCCTCGCCCTCAGTATATTTCATGCTTAACAATGTGATTAATTGACCTATGATTTCATGTGTCTGGGTTTACCCTTTATACTTATGTGATATTCCATGTAATTATAATGATAATTCAAGAGGATAAATGTGTTTTTACCCTTTACATATGTATATTTGTATCACAATAGGGTGATCACTTTTAATCTAGACAAAGATTGGATTGAGGGAAAACAAAGCCCAAAAAACCAACAAAAACCATGGGGTAAATGCAGAAAAACAAAAATATACATGTAGATGTAAGCATGGTTCAAAATTTTGACAAACAATAGAATGAAGTTATGATTTATAGGCAACCTCTCATCTACAACAAAAATGACAACAATTAATGCATTGAAGGTAATTAAAACATAGTATCGACTGAATACAGGTATTCAAAGCAATTAAAATGCAATGTGGGTTGAATGTAGGCACTGAGGGCAATATAAATGTTGTATGGATTGAATGCGAGCATTTTAGGGCAATTAAAATACACATGACCCTGCTCAGCATAGCATTATGGTGCACCCACACTGCATTACAGTATGGTGAATGTGGAAGGCCCCATATACATTTAAAAAAGACTTCAATACCTAGGATTCAATAGTCCAGTGAAAGGTTGGTTTTTTTGGAGGGGGGTTAATCCTAGATTTTTGTGTTTTGGTTGCTTATTTTTGTTGTTGATGTTATAGGTTTTTCATGGCATTTCTATTTTTATGAAGCTATGTATAGGTAGAGACATTTCCTTAGTTTATAATATTATAAGAAAGTTTGTCGAAATGGATGCAATATTTTATTTTCAAAGGGTTTTAAAAAGTGAGGGAGTGCCAATCAGTATGATCATTGACCTCATCTTTAAGTTTGTGTATGAAGGGTCAAATAACAATACTTTTATATTTTTGGTGGAGGAGGTGGAAAATGCAATTATGTGTTTCTTTATATAGTGTGGCAATGTGTTATACGACAAGGAGATGTTTTATTGCATAGTCAGCGTGAGCAATGGCTAAGTAGTGGGAAAGGGCAAACACATAGAGAACATGCAAGTGGTGAAGATTTTAAGGAGAGATAAGCAATGATAATGAGGGGCAATGACAAGAATTTTAGGTAATATCGTACATCAAAGTGCCTCTATCGTACACTAAAGCTAGATTTAACACAACGAGTGGATTTACATGACATGCACTCGTTATAGAAGGGTACACAACTTACACGGTGTTAACATCTTTAATCAAGCATTATTTTTTTGTCAAGGGTACACAACTTACATGATTTGTTTGCAATAGGACTCCACATTCTATATGTAACTTGTCACTATAATACCACTCAGGAGAAAACAAAACACTAAAATTATGGAGCCTATATTTATATTTACTAATTATAAATATAATATATCTTAATAATATATAATACATTATATAGATAAATATATTATATATTTATAGATATAATTATTAAATTTTATTCTAATATATAAATTACTATTATTATATATTTATAATATATATTATTATTTTATTATATTATTTATTATTAATAACACATGTAATAAGTGATGACCTGGAAGAAGGCGATGAAGATAGGGTTCTGGAAAAAGGCAAGAGCATAAGGGATAGTAGTAGAGCATTGTGTTGGCTCAGAGGCACATCAATAGGGTGTGAGGCTCATAGAAAAAGGGTGGTGAATGCAGGGGATGGTCTGGAATCCACTATGAGGGTGGGTAGCTTTGGTGGCACCTCAAGCTTGGATGGAGGTCCTCAGTTTGGGGTTCGTGCAACCACTATTGGGAAGGCTTCACAAGAAGTTATAGTGTTTCATGACTATAAAAATGTGGTTAATCCATTTCACTCATGTGGGGACTTCTTGCAAATCGGTTATTCTCCACTCTAAACCTAACTTTGAGCCTTAGTTGGTTCAGAAGCAATCTCTCACACTCCTTGAGAGCAATGGGGTAAAGAAGGTAACCTTTTCTAATCTTGAGGATAATTTAGAGCTTGTTAGGAAGCTTCACCAAATTTTGAGCCTGCGTGTTTTGGGGATGTACCCCTAGTTTTTTCAAATGATCCCCTTGGTTTTGAAGTCAATGAAGAGGATTTTTCAGCCATTGACAGGGGTATGGGGTGTAAGTCCATTATTTGCAGATGTATGGGGAAACACCCCTCTTGGGAGGAAATCCTTCAGTGGTCAAAGGTGGTCTAGCGTAACTTCTTAGAGTTTTCTTTATCTTTGCTTTCTAAAGGCTTCTTCTTGGTCTGTTTTCAATCTATTCAGGATTGGGATTTTGTGTGGAACAATGGGCCCTGATTTGTTGGCAAGAATGGTGTTTTTATGCACCCTTGGGCCCCCTTTTTTTGACCTACTTAATAATTTGATCAGGGAAGCTCCGGATTGGGTCAGAGTTTACAATCTTCATTTGGCCATGCAAGATCCAACATTGCTTTAGTAGTTGGTTAAATTAGTTGCTCGACAATGATTTTTTAGTGTGTACATTTTTGTAGATTTTTCAAAAGCCTTCCACCATTTCAAGAAGATTTTTTCTTCCCACAGATCGTAGATGCAATTCATCAACTTTGAAGGGTTACATTTCAGAGGCTTTAGGGGCAACCAACGTGGCCATAAAGTGGTGGAGTGTCCTAGGAAATTTTGTGCAGGATATGATTTCCCCCTTCTGAATAAATGGGTGAGACACACTGGTTTCCCTAACTTTGTTCTTGTGAATTACATTTAGCAACTCATAGCGCCTTGCAACCACAATCTTGCTTATGCCAATGATACTTTGATAGGTTCTGCTAATGTGGGCAAGGAGTCTTCAACTAAGTAGGGCTTGTCTTTTCATGATTTAGAAAAGCATTTTCTTCTTCCAACTACTAGGTTGGTGTCTTCTATGGTTGAACCTCTAGTCGGTAAGGGCTCCTTGTTGGGATATCAGATCCTTGAAGTGCAACATGGTCCTCAAAAGGGTATCACTAAGCAGAGTCTGTAAGAATTTAGCATGGCACTGTTTACCCCTCTCAGTAAGAAGGAGGTAATGGATTGTTAGATTTTGGAGGATGGTCAAGCAAAAGTTGAGGCCTCCTTTCAGGAGGATGAAGAGGAACTTACATCTATAGAGGTTTTATCTTTTGCTCAGTGAAACTGTTTGATCTAAAAACCTAATTATGACAAGGAGAGTAACAAAAGAGGAAGAAAGACATGAACATAATGTTTACAATTGGATGCTTTGAGCTCTATTGATGGTTGTACCCTGTGGACCATGGAAGCCCTTATTCCCAGTAGGGAAGGCATACTCTTGTGGTTGGAGGTTGATTGTCTTGTAGCTAGGAGTGTTCTCGTTTAGGTGGTAAGTTGTATTTAGGTTTGCTTTCTTGTTTTTTATCGGCACTTCAATCACTCCTTTATTTTGTGCTATGGGTGTCTTTTCTTTATTCCTTGGGTTGATTTCTATTTTTGTCCTCTCACAAAGGTCTGATGTTGTTTTTGTATTGAGTTATTTGCAATTGGATGGTTTGAGGTCCATTGATGGTGGTACCCTGTGGACTATGGAAGTCTTTTTTTCTAGTAGGGGAAGGCGTACTTTTGCTACTTGAGGTTGATTGTCTTGTAGCTAGGAGTCTTCTTGTTTAGGTGGTAAGCTGTATTTATGTTTGCTTTCTTGTTTTTTCTCGACTCTTCAATCACTCCTTTATTTTGTGTTATGGGAAACTTTTATTTGTTCCTTGGGTTGTTTGCTATGGTCTTTGCTTGCTATTTTTGTCCTCTCACAAAGGTCTTATATTGTTTTTGTATCAGGTTATGGGACGATCCTATACGGGTTTCTTGTTCTTCGAGAACTGAACCCCTTGTGTCCTAAAACTAGTTATTGCTCCGATCAAAAGCATTTATTTATAAAATATGGGTGTGCGCACACATGTACAAATGTATAATAAATATATAATAAAAATATTATTGTTATTATAATATTAATATATTATATTTAATTAGTTCTTGCTCTAAAAAAACTTTAATAATCAATTTTGAAAAGATAACTAAAATATTTATAATTAAACCCATCAATTCTTTGTATTATTTTAGATTAATGTATTTACAATGTATAAATAATTAAATTTATTCATTTATTAACAAAACTTATTTAAAACATAATTTATTTTTATGTAAATTGATGGAAAATTTTAAAATATTATTAAACAATTCAAATTAACTAACATCATCAAATACTTTATAATATTACTCACATAAATATACAAATATTATTTAATATATAAAAGTATATACTACACCAAACAACAAATACAATACAAATTCAATGTGATCATGGTCGTGCGTCACTTGATAATGTTTTTTCCCAATCATATCTAATAAATATTTTATTTTAATATATTATATTATATTTTTATTTTAATATTATATTTTCCAATTACAATATATTACAATATTTATTTGAATATATTTTATATATAAAATGTATATAATCTCAAAAATAGATGTCGAGTGTGCGAGGTCGCATAATTATAGTAAAAAGGAAGGTGAACCATACACCTATGTACTGAGAATCATAATGGTCATGTAAAAATAGATTGATTTCTAAATGTCACATCATAAATACGTGTCGAGTTGCTTCCACTCTTTGTGTAGATGAACATATCTCATGGGCAACCCCATTTGTAGGATCTGCCAATCTTGATTATACAATGTTAGTACTTTCTTATTACACAATCTATCATTTTTTATTTCAGTGTAATATTATTTTTTATGAGAAAGTAAATATATTATATACATTGATTTTAGTTGGTTAACAAGTTGTAGAACATGGATGATAGAAAATTTATAGGTCTTATTAGGTGTTCCATCAAGACCCCTTGTTTGTGGGAACAAAAAATAAGTACGTCAAAAAGATTTTATTACACAATTAATAATGATTTTGATTTGTACATTTATTTCACCTTTATAGGCAATTTCAATTTTAAATTTGATGTCTATTTAATCTTTACATATTAATTTCAATTTTACATCTGATTATCTTTTGACTATCATTTATAAGCTTTTCTTTTTATTTTAAAAATTCAATAAAGAAAATAGTAATGTCTTGATTATATGATGGAGTTTGGAGTTTATTTTTTTATTTATAAAGATTTTTCAAGATAAATCTATACAAAATTTATATCATTTTATTTATTAATTTTAAATCTAATTTGTTAATAAATTGATAGCCACAAATTATTTAAAAAAAAATGCACATATAAAAAATATATATATACATTTTAAAATAATAATATTATAAATATTTTATATTATTAAAAACTGTCTATGTTTTATAACATTGTGTTAGTGTTAAGGTTTGATTGTTTTAAAATTATATTAATTTTTTTTAATAGACATTAGAAAATAATTTTAAAAATATATATAATAAAAAGTAACAAATATTTATCAAGTAACTTTTTGTATTTTAATTGTGATTAAATAATAGATACATTGAAATTTTAAATAATATAATAAATCTATAATATAAATATACATAGAAAAAATGTTTTTTTAATATAAAAATTAGATTTAAAAAAAAAAAAATTATTCTCTAGTTTATGTATTATTAGTTTTGGATGCTTGTCTACAATGAAAATGACAAAGTTAGCAAATTTCTTGTTTTCCATGGTCGCACTTTCTCTGTTTCTTCGTAGTTCAGCGGAAGATAGTAAGTTTATTAGACTAAACCCAATTCAACATGGTGGAGGTCGATATCAGATTCAATCAGGGGTGACACCGATCGCTACCAAACAATAATGAAATGCTTAATCCAAAAGAGAATGCTGACGTGCCATTAACATCTGCAAAGACTGGAAACTACATTATAAAACTTGGCTTCGGCATGGCAGCACAGAGCATCTACACGATCGTAGACACCGACAACAATATCACCTAGATTCCCTGCAGTATCTGCTCCGATTGCTCAGGTCAAGTGTTCCAGCTTTCCCAATCTCCCACGTTTAAGTACCTAGGCTGCGCTTTGAAGGCATGTCAAACACTCTGCAATCCCACCTGTAGCAATTATAAATGCATGTGTCCACGCCACCATCATGCACCGATAGTCTGCACTGTACTTAATTGGTGAAAATGGAATATTCATTTTCCTTATCATTTGTAAAATGAATCTTGAGCTTTACCCCATCATATAAACACCCGATTTAATAAAATTAATGTTGTAAGCAAACACCATTCAGAATCTGTATACAATTTTTTAAAAGTTGATTAAATATTTTTCAATTGTTAAGGTCAAAAATAAAAATATGTGTCACCCTGAACTAAGGAATGCCTTTATCTATAATAATTACTTACTCCAACAATATTATGTCAGTGGAGCTCACTAATTATTTGCCAAAAAAAATTAAAATCAAATTTGAACCTCGCACGTTTCTCAGTAACTGCAAAAAATTGTAAACAATGTTCCACCATGGGAACAACTCAGTTTTCAAATATTAAAACCTCACCTCCTTCGCAAATTCCAATTTTTTTTCAGTAAAAAATTGGCACCAAATAACTTTGCCTGCATATAACGTCGATGCTCTTTCTTGACTGGCCCATCATTTTCATCATCTGTATTCTGCTCATGGAGGAGAGCACAATACGGGGATTGGATTCTTGGAACGCTACATTTATCAAAACACCATCAGATTCTAATGAGGCGGTGTTCAGGATTTTTTGCCCTCTTGGAACGATGTATTCCTCGAAGAAAATGGATCAGAAGAGGCCTTCATGCAAATCACAGAGCTGTCAAATAAGCGTGGAGATGATATCGACATCCATGACTGCCCTCTTGGAGGTGAAGATTTAATGCTTTATGATGAGCTCAGAGCTCCTTCATCCATGAGAGTTAAATTTTCTTCAATGGAAGAGGATTTATTAATGGATAAGCTACCAAATGACAGTGAAGGAATACTAGTGGACTCTGATGAGGCTGAAGATTATAGTGCTGGACATAAGAGTAGCATATCAAGTGAAACTGGCAGTGCCGATACGTCGGCCTTTCTTGAGTGCGATTGGTCAGCTACGGACTTAGTTCCGTGCAGTACTGATTCAGAAGAATATAAGGACTGCGCCTTGTGCATCTTCTCACCACCTGTGCTGAGGCGATTTCAGATGGTGGCCATGATGCACTGCGTTTGATTGGTGAAAACTGTATCGTTTGTGAGACTATATATCCATCTCTCCCCCTCTCAACGTTTAACTCGGCCCTAACATCATATTTGGTTTTGTCTTTGTGAGACGAATCTTAGAGGGTTTCCCCCTTATAAAGCCCCCGCTTAACTAGAATTAACAAAAGGGATGCATTGATAAGTAGAGGTATTTTCCACTTCAATTTCTTATGAGAGATGGGTTCGTGTGAATCATTACTCATGAAACATAGGTTAATGAATTTGACTCGAAAAATTATACAATTGAATCTTAATAACAATATCATAAAAAGGGATACATTTCCAACATATTTATTCTAAATCTCCTTTTAATATTGTACACATTTTTCGTATTCTTTAATATTTACCATGATTAAGCAATGCCTTATCAATGTCATTTATCTCCATAAATAAATCATCTATTAAAATACATGGAAACATGACTACTTAAACTTCGTAATTTTTAAAATTATTTAAAGAAATATTTAAACTTTATGGTTCTTATTAATTATAATAATTATTTTTTTTATAAAATTATATATATATATATATATATATATATATATATATATATATATATTTTATTTTATTTTTTCTTTTTCATTTCAATAATATTATTAATTTGAACAATCTAATTTTCAATAAAAAACAATTTATTAATCTAAATTTCAAAATATGTTTTTTTAAAAAGTTATATCATAAAAACCTAAAAACTTTGACTTTAAAAATATTATAAATTTTATTAATTTAATTCTTTAAAATATATAGGCTATGCAATTACTTATATAAAGTTAAATTATGATATATTATTATCCTACAAATAAATTATATATTTATTTTCAATTCAAACCATCAAAATACGAACTTATATAAAGTTAAATTATGATATATTATTATCCTACAAATAAATTATATATTTATTTTCAATTCAAACCATCAAAATACGAACTCGTCGCTACGTGACTCTTAGTATAATATAACATTATAATAGAATGATCTATTATAGAATAATTTATTATATTATAATAATTCATAATATAATAAATTATTATTATATTATTATATTTCATATTTTTAAAATAAATATAATAATATATAATTAGTTATATATATATATATATATATATATATATATATATATATATATATATATATATATATATATATATATATATATATTTCGATTTATGGGTTTACAGGGCACCTATCCGATGAGTATGGAAAATTAAATAGGCCTGACTTGACGGTAAAACCATCAAGGCATCTAATCAACATACTTCAATCAATAAAAACTACTAAAAAGTATTAAAAAACACTTCATCTTAACAAAATAACAGAAATTACAAAGGCCTAAAGCTCAATTTTACTATGTTTCACCCTTATTCGCTTTGCCATGTGAACGGAGTATCCTAGATGGAGAACTTGGTATGAAATGACCTTTTTTTATTATTACTTACTACCATCCATTCTTTTGATTTACTCAAAGTAACCGAATCCAAACTTGGAGAAATACACTTACCCACAAACGAACTTCTACAACACTTATTACTACTAATTAAAACCTTATTACTAATCTCCGTTGATCTAACAACCTCCAAAAATTGAGGTGACGTTACCAAATTAACCATACCTCCTTTCAATTCCTACTCCTTAAGGACTTCAGGGCAACCTCTGAAGGCAAAACAAGACCACTTACAGGAAATACTATGAAAATATCTTGACTTGCATCCTTCCACCACAAAGAGGCCACTTTACGCTTGGAGTTGGAAAGAATTAGAAAGATGACCAATTTTGAAGCACTTCTGATCCCTGAAGGGAAGACCCTCATAATCAAGGGTTTGAGACCAACATCTGCCATTAACTTTCAACTTGATCAATTCAGGGAGTTCCTAGGAAATATCCATACATACAAGAACCTTGGCATAAGTGGTTTGGGAAAAATTCAAAGAAGAAGCATCAGTTTCCAACAATTCCCCCAGGGTTTTCCCTATAACCCCCAATGCATAATCCAACCAAAATTGGAGAGGGAGATAAGGAAGCTGCACCCAGACAGGGTTGTGAGATAATTTTTTGTTAAAGGATTAAATGCTGGAAACTAGGGTTTTGCAAGAAGGAGATGGTGATTAAATCTCCAAGATTTGGTCTATAAGATCTTGATACGATCTACAAGAAAATAAAAAATTACAATAAAAAAACCTCTGGCCTAGAGATATAAATCTAAATTGCCTTCTAGCATCAATCGTCATGAATCAAAAATCCACTGATGAAGGCTAGAAAGGGTAGGCTAAAATCTATCAAACCTGTACACTAAACCCCTTTTCACATACCAATCCTCGCATTCAAGCACTTCCTCCAGGGGCTCTTTCTAAAAAATGACTATAGGTGAAGCCTTATCAACACCTAAGGCCCTTGGTTGTTTACTCTGATAAGTCGATTGACCAAATGTAGACTCAACTGTTCACGATTCTTTCGTCCAAGTAAAAAAAATGCCCTAGACATTGAACACCTGTCACCACAGACACCTTCCTTGACACTCCCTTTGCCCTAGCCTGCCCTTCACCGACTGTCACTTCCCCCACACTTGTCATCAATACTGATAGCCTAGCCTTGTCTTCAAAACTTGTTGCATCCTCCTTCATGTAACGCTGACAAATAGGTGATCGTTGGCTTTCCTTACCCATCAGGCCTATCGAGACAGAGACTTCTGGGTTAAAATTAATTGTAGTGGTGAAGGTTGCATAAATTTCATCGTGATAGTAATAATAATAATATAATATTAATATATAAATTAATAATTATTATTTTATAATAATATAAAATATGTGTACTAGTATATATAATTTTAAAAAATATGTAATAATATATAATATTATATTATAACATGTATAATATTATATTATACTTATTAAATATTAGTTTTAGATAGATATGAAGCTTTTGACCAAAGCAACAACCGATTACAATTCAACGGTCATTAACGATCAATATCAGTAATACAGTTATAATCGGTCAATACAAAAAATACCACACAATACCGTCACAACCAATAAATACCAACAATATCATCACAATTGACGAATACCATTAAAATGGTCACAACTAGCCTAATACCAATGATCGACCACAACTGACCTCTAATACCTCCGAGATTTTAACCTGGGTGGTGCATGTGACAATCAAGTTGCTTTACCAACACAATCCCATCTCATTGGTATTATTTATTATATATATTAATAAATATATATAAATATAATTTTATTTATATGTCATAAGGGATATAATTTTTATTTTTATAAAAATAGGGTTTTATAAAGTGAAGGAGAGTAAATTGATAGTTTTACCTCATTCAAAATCAATTACTGTTAATCCCATCTCACTTTTTATGTACAAAGGGTTAAGTAACAATAACTCTTATATTTATGGTAGATTTGATGATGGAAAATGAGGTTATGTGTTTATTCATACAACATGATAATGCATTATGTGAGGAGGAGACATTTCATTTTATGGTGAGCTTGAATAATGACGAAGTAATGAGAAATAAAAAAAGTCATACAAAATATGCAAGTGATGAAATATTTTAAGGTGATCTAAGTAGTAATAATGATGGGCAATACCATATATTTTAGATGATATGATACAACAGACCTAGATTCAACATAATTAATGGATTTATATGCTTGCACCTATTACAAAAAGAGTTTATAGTTTGTAAAATATCGACGTCTTTGATTGACTATTTTATATTGTCAATGATAAACAAAAACATCATAAAAACTAATTTAATTGTGACAAAGCTCCACATTTGATGTGTAGCTTAAATCATTATTGTAATACCATTAATATAAAGACAAAATATAAATTAACTGCAATTTATATATATATATATTAATTATAAATATAATATATTATAATAATATATCATATAAATGATTGTATGAAGAAACATTCTTAGAATAACATCGAGGTAATATACAAAAAACCATACTCTAGTAAGTGTGCTCACTTATAATTAATAATTAACATGATCAAAATAAAAAATATAACACAATCTATATGATTTTAAAAAAAAAAATTAAAATATAAAAAATAAAATATATCAAATAAAATAAAAATAAAAATAAATTAATTAATTAAAAAAAACTCAAAGGAAGACAATGATTGGGATAAAAAGCACGGAAAGGAAAAAAATGATTGAAAAAAAAATAAAATTACACCATTCATTTTATTTTGTGCACAATGTTAAATTGTTTTATTTATTTTTAGTTTTAAAATAAGACCACACAATTTAAAAATTAAATATAAATAAAATTATAATTATAATTATAATTATATAATTCATTAATTTAGGTTTTTTATTAAAAAATATAAATTTGACAAATAAATTACAAAATTTATTATTAATAAAATTTATCATTTTATTTATATTTTAATATGAAAAATAATATAAAAATTATATATATATATATAATATTATTTTTAATTAAAAATTCAAAAATAATAATATTATATTTAATTATATATAAATTATTATCCATCAATTTATATTTAATTTTTTAATTTACCACCAAATAATATAAAAATTATATATATACACACATACATATTATGTACATATATTTATTATCCAACAATTTATGTTTATCTTTCTTTTTAATAAGAGAACTTAAATTTAATAGTTAAGATTGTGACCACTAAATTTATTATTAAAATAATTTATTATTTTATTTATTTTATAATTGTAAAATATAATTAAACAATTCAAAAATTACATATACTTTAAATATAATATTTAAGTAGAGTGTGCGTATATATATATATATATATATATATATATATATATATATATATATATATATATATCGATTCGTTAAGGAAAAAAATAATTTTTTTACATATTAGATAATTTATTTTATTTTATTATATTAAATTATTTTATTATAATACAATCAAACAATGTAAAAATCAAATATATATAATATCATGTTTAATTATAAATGATATATATATATATATATACATACTAACTTATGTTTTAATTTTTTATCTAAAAATATAAATTCCACACTATTAATTGTGGATATAAGATTTATTACTATTATAATCTATCATTTTATTTATATTTTAATTAATGTATATATTTAAAAAATTGCAAGTAATTAATATATATGCAAGTAAAAAGTTTTTATATAAATTACTATTCACAAGCTTATGTTTTGATTTTTTAATAAGAAAACATTTTTAATATATAAGCTTAAAAATTAAATAAATATAATATTATATTTAAATACAAATAATATATATTTGTAAATAATTTTTTTTAACATAAATTATTATTTACTAATTTATGTTTATATTTTTTAATTAAGAAAACAAAAATTTAACAGTTAAAATTTATTATTAATTTAATATACTTCTAAGTTGTAAATTACCATATACTAATTTAGATTTAGATTTTTTAAATAAAAATATGGAATAGTTAAAGTTGTAGAAAAAATTTATTATAAATATAATTTAATATTTTATTTATTTTTTAATTATAAAATAAAAATCAAATATATAAAATATTTATATTAAATTAAAAATAAAAATATATAATAAAAAATAAAAATTTAATACAAAATATGTGATATTTGAAAAGAAATCTAACATACGAACAAAAATAAAATTCTCCAACTCAAACAAGAAATAAGAAGTATGAAAAGAAAAAAAATCATAAATTTTAACAAGAAATAAGAAACATGAAAAGGAAAAAATCATAAATTTTAAACAATGCACAATTTATTTTATTGTGTCAAATGTTGGATTGTTTTATTTATTTTTTAACTTTAAAATATATCTGAATAGTTTAAAAATTAAATATATATGATATTATATTTATTATTTTAAAATAAATAAATAATTATTTATTTATTTATGTTTAGGTTTTATATTAAAAAAACACATTCATAATTTAAAGTTGTGGTTATAAAATTTATTATTAATATAATCTATTATATATATAAATAAATTTATACAAATTATCATCCATTAATTTATATTTAAATTTTTTAATTTAAAATGAGATAATATAAAAAAATAAAATAAAACTATATATAAATTATCATCCACAAACTTATATATATATATATAAAACTAAACAAAATTATATATAAATTACCATCTATCAATTTATATGTAATTTTTATGTATATAATTTTTTTATATACTACCAAACAATGTAAAAATTAAATATATATTATAATATTTTACTACAAGTAATAATATATATTCCACTCTAAATAAACAATTCATATATAAATTACTATCCACAAACTTATGTTTAGGCTTTTAATAAGAGTTAATAAGAAAACACGATTTTAACGGTTAGGCTGTGGCCACCAAATTTATTATTAAATTAATTTACAATTTCATTTATTTCTTGTTGTAAAATATGATTAAATAATGAAAAAATCATATATATATAAAATTATATATAAATTATTATCCACCAACTTATGTTTAGAAATATAGATTTAACACTTAGAGTTGTGGTCAATTTTTATTATTAATATAATCTAAAATTTTATTTTATTTTATCATGGTAAAATAAAAATCAAATATTAATTTATTAAATTTGAAGAATCAGAGAATGTTAGACTTTAAAAAGACAAACTACTATGCAAATTTAGAATGTTACATAAATGCAATAAATGACAAAATTTGATTTGGAACTTACTAAATTAAAAAATATATCAAGTATGGAAAGTACAAAGGAAAATATAAATTACGCTGGAAAACTAAGATGCAAAATATTTCTAAATTTGAGACTGGTAGCGAGGTTGTGTTAGTTGAGTACAGATCTAGAACAAGTGTTGGTAGGGCTTCTAGACAATCACTATAGAGCTAGACAATAGTGGGGGGCATTACTGTCCAAATAGAATGGCCTTGTCTAGTAGGTAGCAGAGATCCAAAAATTTTAGATTATGTTTACCTTTATCTGTATGTTTTTTAACTAAAAGGGTAAAAATTTATTGAAAGCGAAAAAACAAGAGAATTACAAATCCTTGTCCTTACTCACAAGTTGAGCCAGTTTTTGAGAATGATTCAAGGGAAGTGTATTCAACAGAGCTATTAGGGTTGTATGTAATCAAAGTTGGGAGAAATATGGAATTTTCTCTCAATATACAATTTAAAATTTTGGTGCATTTTCAGTGTGAAAGCCTTTCATGCAAAAAGGTTTGAAATGTGGCTTTATAGTGGTATTTTTGAAATTATTTTGGATGTGACTTGCCAAATTTATGGGCCAACCCTTTTCATGATCAATAATTAAAATATGAAAATTAGTCATTATTTAGCAGGACACTATTAGTAGAATTATACATTATCGAGGAGTGCTACTATCTAAACAGGGTGCTATTATTCTAAGGGCAAGAACTACTAAACTAGAAGTATGGGTCAATTTGAAAGTGAGCTTAGGATGCATAGGAGTTTAGATAGATAAATTTTTGGGTTATTGGCTTACTTGAGAGAATGGGTCATTTATGCAGAAAGTGAAGGAAAGTGGTCAAAAGGCCTTGGAATAGGTCATGAGCTAAGTGTGTCTCAAGGGTGGTCACAAGTGCACTATTTTAGTTTAAATATTAATTTATGTGTCTACTTTTACACCTATTTTATTTTAGTAATGAAAAAAATAAAAATTAATAGAGTAAAAGGAAAAGTTCATACATGAACTTAATTATAAAGTGTAGTTCTTAATGTAGGCCACAATGCTGAACTATGCTTTAAGTGAACCTATAATGAAACTTGTGTAAAATTGGTCCTTACTTTAAATGAATATCAAGAAGCAAAGACAACAAACTTATATATATCTAATAATAAGGAACAAATAACTTGATTGGGTATGTGAATCATTTTTTTTTCCTAGTGAAAAAATTGGTGGCTATAGAAAGTAGGATCCTTGAAGATTTCATTTGCATTAAAGAACTTGGATTGGATTGCACACATGCTACAATTCTCATTGATATAAGAGTGTAATTAATAATGCAAGGTGTGCTTGAATCCATAATTGCATACCCAAAGTATTGAAGTATTCTAAAATCCCTATATGAATTCTAATAGATTTTTTGGGTACAAAAATTGGTGCAAAAATTTGAACCAATTAATGTAGATGGAATAAGGATAATTTCTAGTGTAAAACTGATGCAAAATTGGTGAAAAAACTAGTTTAATATAGATTTATTGTATAAGACATAGAGAATGAGAAATATTGCCATTCCATCTGTGAAACTAGTGTAAAATGAGCAAGGAGGAAATCATATGTCACACATATGCCCCCAATATGATATCTAGTGCACGTGGATTCTAAGATTGAGTGATAAAAAATAGAAAATTTGAGTAACAACCTACATGCTAAACTAGAACACATGCCACACATGATGGCCCCAAACTAAGCAAATTTGAGATAAAACTTGAGTCTTTTATAGAAATTAAAATTGTATACCCATTGCATATTACCCTATTTTGCTTGAGACTCTAAGAGCTTTTGAGATTGATTATTTTATGGATACTGGGACAATAATGGCATATTTTGAAAAGTAACAAGGTGTGATCCTATCCAAATGGAGTGATACTATATGAAACTAATCTCTAGGTGTTTTTTGGGTATATTCTATGATCTAATATATGCGGTATAAATAATGTTTTGCACTGTAGAGACTTGGTCTATAAGAGAAGCCATTGTGTATGCCCCGACTTTTGAGGTGAGTTGTTGAGTCTACACAATAACTTGAATGAAAAGAAAAGATTATGTGATAGATATTTTGTAAAAGATGTAAATATAAGTAATAGTCATAACATGGAGGAGCATGGCATCATCATATATATAAAATGACTAAAATAGTAATGTTAGATACATATAAAAATAAGCGTACATAGTGAAATTATCAAGATCTATGTTAGCAGTGAATAACACATATAAGTGATCTAAATTGAGTATTGAAGGTTGTATAGAACAAATTAGGGAGGGATGCATGATCTCCATCATGACATTAAAAGTGTTGGGAGGATGCATGATGTCCAACCATGGCATTAAAATATGAGTAAACAAATATCATGGCCATGACACACACAAATAAAGAGTACATGCAAAACACACAAAACACATAATATAAGGGCAAGGGGTCACATGAAAGGGACATGTTCAAATGTTACCCACACATATAAAAACATACAATGAGGGTTTAGATCCACACATAAGGACATGTTCAATGTATACAAGCCAAACAAGGAATACACACTAGACATGAAGTAAGAAAACAAACATGAAAAACATGAAAAAATGATCAACATAAGCAATTCATAACACTAGTATATTCAATAACTTAGGTAACCAATAAGATATCATTGTGTTAGTGAGTAATATCGATAGATGTCATGTCATGTAAAAAATTGAACTACAAACAATAAGGGATAGCCAAAGAAGGATAAAACCTATGTGAAATATACCCTAACAAGGTCATTAATGTATATGCAAGCTGTAGAAGGCCTATGTGTGGTCTAGATTCGATAAATGATAGCCTATGCTCAGTAGGACAATAACAGGGTGAAATATTATTTGGATGCAATTTTTGACTCTAAGATAGTGAAATAACCTACAATTAGGTCTAAATATGGCAACTTGTATACTCTGCACTCATTCATGTATGCTTGTGAAGCATATATGATATGAAAATTGGATAGAAATAAGTATTGAATATTTTAAACAAATTAAGTAATGTAAATGAACTAAACATAAGTATGCATAGGTCCTAATTTTGAATTTTTATTCAAAATATCTTATTTTTTTGTATTTTGCATATATATTTAAAGTGAAAAAGACAAAATTGAAAGAAGGATAACTAATTGAGGAGTTTTTCAAGGGACTCATAAACAATGGGCCTTGTGACTAGAAGAGGAATGATAACCTTTTGTGAATGGTGTTAAGTTGTGGAGCTAAAAGCTTCACTAGTATGCAAATGTGGAGGTTGCTGAGTGTCAAAGTAACTGACATCGGTTAGGCCAACCGACATTGGTCATATTTAGTTACATAGTAACCGGCATCGGTTAGGGGTCAGCTGACATCAGTCAGACAAGAACTGATGTCGATCATCTCCAGACAGATAGAGACCGACGTCGGTCATCTGTGCATTCCAAAACTGGTCTAATTTTAGACGGATAGTTAGTTTGCATGTAAAGACTAATTTTAGTCTTGAGTCTGTGTTTCTAATTATTATTTGGTTTGGGATCTATTTAAGAGACCCATGGGGCTGTATTGTAATCAACACTAAGGACTAAAGAATTAGATCCTCAACTTGAAGGCAAGAACAACAATTGGGTTGGTTGTCTCAAGGTGTGTAAGATCAATTGATCTACAGGTAGCAAGATCAGGAAGATCTACATGGTAAGTAAGATCAGTTAGATCTGCAAGGTGCAATATCAAGGAGATCTACTTAGAGTACTTGGTGGTACTGGTAGTAGGCAACAACAACCATTGGGTTGATTGTCACTGACTGGTGGAGGGAACAACTCAGTGTTGAGTTGGTTGTAATTGATATAGAGAGTGAGAACTCTTGAGGGAGAATTGCTGTACGCCCAAGAGGTTTGAGAAGAGTGAGATTTATTCATTGTATTTCTTTTTGGAAGAGTGTTTATACAGATTGTATTGTTTCTCGTATTTCATATTCTTTGCTAATTCTAAATTCTAGTTACATATTACTTTTGGTTTAATTTCGTGTTTAGTTGCTTATACAAAGGTAATCAAGTGTACTCTTAAGGAGTAGGATCCTGATAGTTGGTATCAGAGCTTGGTTCACTAACACCTTGTTTTCAGAGTGTGTTAAGTGTTTGTTGATTACAGGTCACTCACAAGGGTTTCTGTTTGAGTGGGAGTAAAGCAATGGCAGAAGACAGTAAGCTAAGAATGGAGAAATTCAATGGCAAGAATTATCAATTATGGAGGATGTAGATAGAAGATTATCTGTATCAAAAAGATCTGTACTTACCGTTGGGTGGGGTTTCAAGAAAGTCCACAGATATGCAAGATGAAGAATGGAATGTTCATGACAGAAAGGCTCTTGGCGCTATAAGGCTGAGCCTGGCATCGTCTGTGATCTCCAACTTATCACAGGCAAAGACAACGATAGAGTTAATGGAATCTTTGGCAAATTTATATGAAAAACCCTCATCTTCAAATAAGGTATTTCTTATGAAACAATTATTTAATTTGCAAATGCAAGAAGGTGGATTGGTATATAGTCATCTTAGTGATTTCCATGGATTAGTAAATTAGTTAATTTTAGTTAATATAGTTTTTGATGATGAAATTAAGGCTCTTCTAATCTTATGCTCTTTACCTAAAAGCTGGGATAGCTTGGTAATGGCAGTTAGTTATACTGCGTCTGCTTCAAATATCTTGAAAGTTGATGATGTTGTTAGTGTAATCTTGAATGAAGAAATTCGTAGGAAAAACATAGGGGAAACATTAGGTAATGCTTTAAATTTTGAAAGTAGGGGAAGGCAAAGAGAGAAGGGCAAGCAAGGGAAATCAAGGTCAAAGATGGGAAGAAGATCCAAATTCAGAAATGGAAGAATAACCTGCTGGAATTGTGGAAAGAAAGGGCATGTAAAGAAAGATTGTTGGTTGATAGAAGATCAACATGAAGGAAATAAAGAAGCAAATGATGCAGGTATTGTTGCACATGATGCTCTTATATGTTCCTTGGATAAATTAGAATCTTGGGTTTTAGATTCTGGTGCCTCTTTCCATGCAACCCCAAATAGAGATTTTTTCCATGATTATGTCCATGGAGACTTTGGAAAAGTTTATTTAGGGGATGGTGAGCCTTGTCAAATTGTTGGCAAAGGGAAAGTGCAGCTGAAATTACAGACTGGCAACATATGGGTGTTGAAGGATTTCATGCATGTTCCCATCGTGAAGAGGAGTCTAATTTCCATAAGAAAGTTAGGTGATGAGGGTTGCACAGTAACTCTCACAACAAAATCTTGGAAAGTTTCCAAGGGTGCACTTGTATTAGCAAGAGGTAAGAAAGTAGGTACACTTTATCTATCTACTTGTATTACTGATTCTCTTTCTGGTTTATCTACTTCAGATGTAGATGTAAAGATGTGGCTCTGTAGGCTTGGTCACATGAGTGAGAAGGGAATGCATGTTCTTAAGTCAAATATTAAGAATTGGAAAGCCTTGGTTTTTAAGGAGAAGGTGATGGACAGTGATCAGCTCAAGAGGCTAAATAATTCTGAGCAGGGCAGTGTTGGTTTGGACAAAGTTATGATCCAAAATGAGCTCGCAGGTAAAAATCACCACTCACAGGAAAACACAAAGATTGATGTCGGTCAGGAAACCGACATCGGTGATTAGGTAGGAACTGACGTCGATCAGGTGGAGACCAAAGTCGGTGATGTTAGGCAGGTGTACACCGACATCGATTAGGGAACCAACATCGATGATCAAGTGGAAACCGACGTCGGTCAGGTGATAACCGATGTCGATCAAGTCGGTCACATAGAATCGACATTGGTCGGGTGTAGACTGAGAGATGACTGAGATCGATCACTGTTAGAATGAAATTTGGGCAGACACCAAGCTGTCAATGAGTCTCAAATGCCCATGTGGAGGTCCAAAAGGGTAAGTAAGCCTCAAATTTGTTATTTCCCTTCTTTATACTACTTGTTGCTCACTGATGGTGGAAAACTAAGAAGTTTGAAGAAGCAATGCAGGTAGAATCTAAGAAACAGTGGGAGCATGGCATGAATGAGGAAATTGATTCCTTGGGAGAGAACCAAACGTGGGATTTGGTAGAGTTTCCAGCCAGAAACAAAGCACTAAAATATGAATGGATTTACAAGTTAAAGAAAGGAGAGAATGGACATGTGAGATAGAACGCCAGGTTATATGGTCTTGACCAAGCTGCAAGACAATGGTGTTTGAGGTTTGATAGGTTTATGACAAAGCATGGCTTTAGTCAATATCAATGTGACCATTGTCTTTATTTTACTAGGTTGGATAATAGTAGCTACATTATCTTGTTACTGTATGTAGTGTATATGCTTGTTGCAGGGTCACACATGTAGAGAATTACTGAGCTAAAGGTAAAATTAGTTCAGAGATTTTCCATGAAAGATTTGGGAGCAGCAAAAAAAATCCTTGGCATGAGTATTTCTAGAGACAGGGAGAATCACAGGTTGATTTTGTCTCAAGAGGATTATGTGAATAAGGTAGTGGAGAGGTTCAATTTGCAGGATGCAAAATTGGTAAGCACACCTATGGTTGGACAGTTCAAGTTAAGCACAAAACAATGTCCTAAATCACATGATGAGGTTGAGTACATGGTATGTACTAGACATGATATTGCCCAAGCAGTGGGAGTTGTCAGCAAGTTTATGGCCAATCTAGGAAAGAAGCACTAGAAAGCAGTTCAGTGGATTCTCAGATATCTGAGAGGGACCAGCAGTAGGTATTTATGCTATTCAGGGTCAAGCACTTCGCTACATAGGTATGTAGATTCAGATATGGTAGGTGACTTGGATGGCAGGAGAAACACCATAGGATATGTGTTCACTGTTGGTGGAATGACGATTAGCTAGATTTTAGAGTTGCAGAAGGTTATTGCAGTCACAGTGGCTAGCAAGGATAAGAACCCTACAGATATGTTAACAAAGTTGGGAACAAAGGAGAAGTTGAATCTTCATTCAACTTTTGTTGGTCTTCAAGATTGAACTTGAAGAGAGATACAAGCCATAAACAAATTAGAAGATGTACAGGTACAGATGCAACTATTTATCTCTAAGTGTGAAATTATTAAGTTGTGGAGCTAAAAGCTTCACTGGTATGCAAATGTGGAGGTTCTTGAGTGTCAAAGTAACTGACGTTGGTCAGGCCAAGTGACATTGATCATATTCAGTTACACAGAAATTGACATCGATTAGGGGTCGGTCGGCATCAGTCAGACAAGAACTAACGTCAATCATCTCCAAATAGATAGAGATCGACGTCAGTCATCTGTGCATTCCAGAACTGGTCTAATTTTAGACAGACAATTGGTTTGCATGTAAAGACTAATTTTAGTCTTGAGTCTGTGTTTCTCATTATTGTTTGGTTTGAGATCTATTTAAGAGACCCATGGGGCTATATTGTAATCAGGACTAAGGGCTAGAGGATTAGATCCTCAACTTGAAGGCAAGAACAATAATTGAGTTGGTTGTCTCAAGGGGTGTAGGATCAATTGATCTGTAGGTAGCAAGATCAGGAAGATCTACATGGTAAGTAAGATTAATTAGATCTGCAAGGTGCAAGATCAATGAGATCTACTTGGAGTACTTAGTGGTATTGGTAGTAGGCAACAACAACCATTAGGTTGATTGTCACTGACTGGTGGAGGGAACAACTCAGTGTTGAGTTGGTTGTAATTGATTGAGAGAGAGAGAACTCTTGAGGGAGAATTACTGTATGCCCAAGAGGTGTGGGAAGAGTGAGATTTCTTCATTGTATTTCCTTCTGGAAGAGTGTTAATACAGATTGTATTGTTTCTCGCATCTTATATTCTTTGCTGATTCTGAATTTTAGTTACACATTACTTCTAGTTTAATTTCATGTTTAGTTGCTTATACAAAGGTAATCAAGTGTACTCTTAAGGAGTAGGATCCTAACAAATGGAAAGGGCTATGATTTTGTGGCTGAGCTGAATGCAAAATCTAAATTATGATTACATTTTATACCACAACTTTCACTATCTTATTGATGATATATAACATATTGTGCCTATTGTTGAGCATGATGAACTCTAGATATTTTTGGAATCCATCTTGGAGTTTATTAATTCCTTTGTTTGTGCCTTACATAAGGTACCCTTAGTGCCATATAATATCTATCTAGGATGTGTATGAGTATAGAGAGGCTCTCTATAATATGTCACAAATATTTGATGAAGTAGATTTTAAAGGATAGGCCTTTGTGGAAGGGTAGATACCTGTTTTCTAAATATATGAGTAGATTACATATTTTTAGGTGGTTCAATTGAAATATTATGTATAGGAACCAAATCTGTTTGTGATAGGGGTACTCATATTAGATATCCCAAACTATGATGACCTCATTAGTATAGATATAATTTAAACACCTATTAACTATGGAAGGAACTATGTGAATCTATTGAATCCAAGGGCACCCCAATAACATATTGAATACCCCTGAACTAGGTACTACTATGAATCTAGTGGCCATATGTGCAGGACCAGCTTGTAAGGGTAATGTGATCTCACCAGTGGATCACTAAATGCGATTATTAAATCCTTTTATGACCATGGTGGTAGGAAGAAATTTTTGATGTGTATCTAATATGATAAATAAGTGTGATTGTACACATATTCACACTTGAACTATTATCGACCATGACACTTTGAATAGGCTACTGATCAATGTGAGCTTGAATGAAAAAATAATATAAATCCAAGTCATCATCTCCTAACTCATTCTATGAAAATGGGATGAGTGACCTAGATGGTATTGAAGTATGGTATGTATTAATGATGATGTTCAAAGGTTGTGGTGCCACCATATGAGAATGACAAGAAACTAGTTTAGGGTGTGCATTATATGCATAGTGCAATCTTGATGTATATGTTGTCTCATTAGTTGTATGCTTAGGAAATGAATCACTAAATAATTTCATTTCTTTTCTTTCACTTGGTTGTCATTTTGATCTATCTGTTGGTGTGCCCACATTAATGATGTTTGCATCTATCAAATACTAAATCTTATGCTTTTGAATTATATGTTTGTAGTGTGGCCTAGTGCCATGTGATAATCATAAAAAGTTTTATGATCAAGACCTTTGGGAAGAGGCCTATTCACATCAACCTTTTTAATGGGAGGGAGAGATATGGCATGTCAATCCAATGGTGCTTTGAGGACCTTATTTGGAGCTTCTGGTAGATTGGTAAATTATTTTTTTGGAGGAGTTGATAAGATAATGGGTAAGTACACAAAGTTGGAGGATAAAAAGGGGCCTACCTATGGACATGATTTTATTGAAATTTTATAAATTTGAACTTCTGTAGATAATTTGAGATATATACACTCCAAATTTAAAGATGGTGTAAGAACATGAAACGTAGAATTTCAAGTCTAGTTTCTAAAACATTAATTTTTTTTATAATGTTTAAGTATAACTAGGTCAAACATCTAAAATTTAAAGAGGAACTCTCATTTTTTTTTTTAAAATAGAGTAAATAGATGGCTATGTGGCACACCATTTTTTTACCAACATTTAATTTTGTTTGAAACCCTTTGGTGAACATTTAGATAAGATATTCTAGTTTTTGACCTATATTATAAAATATTTTTTCAACTAATACTTTTTTTAATTATTTTTTAAAGTAAATATATCCTAAAAAATGACAAAAAAATGGATAGCTATTCATGTGATGCACCTAACTACCTAAAAAATAGTAATTTTGTATTGAATGCATGTAGAATTAGGCCTAGTTTGTGACCATATAACTTATTTTGCACTTGGATCAATGAAAAAAAATTACATGAACATGTATAAGCATGTATTTTTGTGACATGTAGTGACCTAAAAAAATGATAGTTAAAAATGAAGATATTTTTAAACCTTAAATTAGTCCAAATATCATAAAAATCATATTTTTGGAAAGAGGAGAACATGCTCATTGTGATGGTATAATTTTTTTGAATTTTACCATTAAAATTCGTAGTGTATTTAATGATCTAAGTTTAATTTTATTATTTTTCTAAAAATTCTCAGACTCGACTATAGATTTATAGGTCCAAACCTTTAGCTCAAGAAGCCAAGCCATTCCCAATCCAAAAGGCTTGGTTTTTGAATTCAAATTCAAATAACATGATCACATTACTGATGTGATCGTATTACTAACATGATCACATTATTTAATAACATGATCACATTAATAATGCCATCACATTATATCTTCATAACAACCAAAAATGCAAATTTGCTCTTGAACTCAAATTTTATATATGTTCTTATATGTTCGTGAGCTCCCTGATAGTGGTATTATTTTATGTGATATAGGAAAGGTCCCTAACCTTGGACAATGAATTAAGGTGTTGTGGTATCACATTAGACTTCAAACATTTTATGGGCATTTTAATATGTTGACTTGACTACTTATAATTACTTGGTGTTAAGGTGTAAATCACTATATATTTTATGATATAACTGATTTTATCACAAGATGTCATAACATGCATTTTTTAAACCTGTGGCCAAAACTTAACCTTTGGAGTACCATTCTAGTTGTGCATCTGAAATAAATTGGGGCTACTTCAAGCTCCTTCATCCTAATTCCATGACTATAAAATATGATTTAGCAGTTGATCAACTCCAATTTCATTAGCTTGATTGAAGCAAAGAAACATTATTTATTTATGGAAGTTTTACATTTATAAAATGTGGTTTTGAGCTCAATAAACTTGAATATCATTAGCTAATAAATGAAAATGTTGATTAGTTCAATTATGGAGGTAATTAGGGTTAAAATGAGCCACATGAACCTATTTTAAATTGTATATGATGTGATTTGGAGTGAGATTTGCCCTAATGTCATGTCATATATAATTTTACAAAGATTTGATTCATTTAATTGAGGCATTTGAGGCAAATTTGAACCCCTTCAAGAGTAAGATATGATTTTGGGCAAAATTAAATTTGATTCTATCATGAATTGATCCAATTAGTCAATTTTTATAATTATGGGCATGATTTGGATAACATTGAGCCCCTAAATCAAATTTATGGCTCAATCGATTATATAATGTATGCAATATGTATGGCTTAACTAACCCTACTTTTATTATAAATGCAAACATGAAGGCAATTGCCATAAATATGTGAACAAGTAGCTCAAATTTCTTCAATTACCTTAGTGATTGGACCCTATATCCAATATATTAAACCCTAAACCCTATACCGTTTACCTTAAACCCTAACCCTATACCATTTACCTCAAACCCCAAGCCATAAGCCATAAACCCCAAACCCTTTAAATTGTAGACCCTAAACCCTAAACCAATAAAGTTTTACCCGATTAACATCCTTTATATTGTAATAATTAGGTTCACAAGGATCAACTTGGTTTGGTCACATCACTCGTTACTATAATTGACTTAATTGGTTCAATTTATGATGATGTGGGGGCTAATTGAGCCCAAAATCACCTTCTTTACTCACATATCTAGGTTTAAGGAGCTCAAATTTGCCCTAATTGCCTTCAAAATTGTACCTTATATACCGTAAAACCTATACCCTAATCCTTAATTCCTAAAGTTCCTAATCCTTAAACTCTAAACCATAAATATAAACTCTTTAAACCTTGAACCAATCATTTTAGCACAAATTAACATCATTTAGACTAAGAGTTAAGTTCACATGCCTCAGTTTGGCCTCAATCGCATGACTGATTTCCCCATTTGACTAATTCACTCAATCTACATGATGAGATGGGGTATAATGACAACCCAAAAACACATTCTATAGTCACAAATAGGTCCAAGTGATTCAAATTGTCCTCAATTATCTTTGTGATTAGATCCTGTGTACCCTAAACCTTATAGGTTTTAAACCCAAATCCCTAAACCATAAACCCTATACCTTATATTTTAAACCCTAAACCAATCTAATTAACATCATTTAGAGTAATAATTAGGTATATAAATTACTTAATTTGCCTGGATCACATTACTCATTCTCTCGATTGACTCATTAGCTTGATCTATGATGATGTGGGGGCTAATGGAGCCCAAAAACACAATGAACCCTATGTACACCCTAAACCATATATATGTTAAACCCTAAGCCCTAAGCCATAAATCCTAAACACTATACCCTAAATTGTAAACCATAACCTTTCCTTATTTACAATTCAATTTAGCCCTAATTAACATCCTTTGTAGTAAGAATTAGGTTCACATGGCATAGAGAAATTAGACCTTATATACACACTTAAAACTAAACCTTATGCCCTAATCCCTAATCCCTAAACCCTAAAACATAAATTGTAAGACATATGCCCTAATCCCTAATCTTTAAACCCTATGCACTAATGACCTAATCCCTAATCCCTAACTAGGGTCAAAATGAGCCACATAAACCCATTTTAAATCATATATGATGTGATTTAGAGTGAATTTAACCCTAATATCATGTCATATATAATTAACTAAAGAGTTAATTGATTTAACCAAGGTGGCATGTGAGGCCAATTTGAACCCCTTCAAGTGCAAGATATGATTTGGGGCAAACTTAAGTTTGATTCTATCATGAATTGATCTAATTAGTCCATTTGTACAATTAGGGGTGTGATTTGGGAAAAATTGAGCCCCTAAACCAAATTTATGACTCAATCAGTTGTATAATGTATGCAACATGTATGGCTTAACTGACCCTAATTTTATCAAAAATGCAAACACGAAGGCAATTGTTACAAATAGGTGAACAAATAACTCAAATTTTCTTCAATTAACTTAACGATTTGACCTTATATCCTATACTTTAAACCTAAAACCATGTACCATTTACCGTAAACCCTAATCCATAATCCCTAAACCTAAACACTTTAAATTATAGACTTTAAACCCTACACCAATCAATTTAGCCATAATTAACATCATTTATAGTAAGAATTAGGTTTATAGGGATCAACTTGGTTAAAATCACATCACTCATTACTATAATTGAATTAATTGGTTTAATTTATGATGATGTGGGGGATAATTAAGCCCAAAATCACATTATTTACTCACATATCTGGGTTTAAAGAGTTTAAATTTGCCTCAATTGCCTTCACGATTATACCTTATATATCCTAAACCTTAAAGTTCATAATGCCTAAACTCTAACTATAAAATCTTTAAACCTTGAACTAATAATTTTAGCCCAAATTAACATTATTTAAACTAAGAATTAAGTTAATAGGGCTCAATTTGGCCAAATCACATGAGTGATTGCCCCATTTGACTAATTCACTCAATCTACATGATGACATGGGGTATAATGACAACCTAAAAACACATTATATAGTCATAAATAGGTCCAAGTGATTCAAATTATCCTCAATTATCTTTAGATTGGACCTTGTGTACCCTAAACCCTAATCCTTATAGGTCTTAAACCCCAACCTTTAAACCATAAACCCTATTTTTAAATCCTAAACCAATCTATTTAGCACTAATTAACATCATTTAAAGTAATAATTAGGTATATACATTAATTAATTTGGCCTAAATCACATTAACCATTATATCAATTAACTAATTAGCTCAATCTATGATGATATGGAGCCTTATTGAGCCCAAAAACATAGTGGACCCTATGTACACCCTAAACCATATATATATATATATATATATATATATATATATATATATATATATATATATATATATATATATATATATATATATATATAACCCTAAACCTTAAACCCTAAACACTATACCCTACATTTTAAACCATAAGTTCCCTATTTTCCAATTTATTTAGTCCCAATTAACATCCATTATAGAAATAATTAGGTTTACATGCAATATATTGATTAGACCTTATATACACCCTTAAACCTAAACCCTATCCCCTAATCCCTAAAACATAAATTTTACACACTATGCCCTAATTCCGTAATCCCTAATCCCTAAACTCTATATACTAATACCCTAATGCCCTAATCCCTAACCTTTAATCCCTAATCTTTAATCCCTAATCCCTAATCTATATTAAGAATAATGTGATCAGGTTATCTAACATGATCATGTTATTGTATAACACGATCAAATTATTATATAATGTGATCACATTATATAATGTGATTGTATTATTTCATAATGTGATTACATTATTATTAATATAGACAAAACTTGATTTTCAATGTCTATGGTTAACCTAAATTGAGAATTCTATCCCTATAAACATTATTTGCATGCTTCTATGAGACATGTGGGAGCTGTGTACTTTTTTTAACCCCACCTTTGGAAAGTTATCAATTATCCTTGATGTGTGATGGATCACATTCAAGGAAGAGGAAGATATTGAAGAATAAAACATCAAAGGAATTAGAAGATTTGAGAGAGAAACACAAGACACAGATGCAAAAACTTTGTTTAAGACAAGGTACATACCATATTCTTGATGAACCAAATGCCATATGTAATGAGCCAATTGACAATAATTAACTAATCAATGATGAAATTAACCATAATGAATTGAATAATGATTAAATTGACCATAATGAAATGAATAATAATGAAATTAACAATAATGAATTAGATAATGTTGGAAGTTTACATTCAAAGTTTCAAGTTTTTGATTTTGTGGATGATGAGTCTATGTATGATGCTTCACCCCCCATGAATGAAGAAAATTTGATGGAAATAAATAATGACGAAATTCACAATCAAAAAAATTTCATGGAAACATATAATGAAGAAATAAACAATGAATAAAATGCCATCCCACCTCTAAACAATGAAAGTAATAATGATTTTGAAATACCCTCTCAACAAATTCCACCATTAAAAAAACCTCCAAGAATTGTGTGTAGAAAAGACAAGTACTTAATTAAAGTCGATGAAAATATTTTAGAACCACTGCATAAAAAAATGTCTGATCACCATTCAAGAAGATTGGCTCAACAAATTATAGATATTTTTCTTGATAATTTGTATTATGAATGTCAAAGATGTCAATTATTTGTTTGCTTGATAGAATTAATTAAGATGAGACCTATACTATACACATTAGGACTAAGAACACCTAACATAGATGATGAAAACAATGAAAATTTTGAAAATATACATGATGCATATCATATTGTAAGCCCAAAATCACACACCTAAGATTGTAATGCTACCCAACGTATACATACAACTTGTGCAGTAAATGGCCAAATAGGAAAAAAATGAATGCTTTTAAAAACAAGCCGAACACTTAATATAAACAAAAAAACATTCATGAAAGTAATTGAAAGATGTGAAATCCTTAATGAACCTAATACCAATGAGCTTTGGGCATTCTCTAGTAGGCTTCCACAAAAGGACAAGGCTATAGCTGATGCTTTGAAAGAGTTACTTGCTCAAATTTAGAAAGATAATACAAGAGTTTTGCCCATTGCAAGAGATGTAGTGAAAATAAGAGTGGGTTCTTGTGACCATGAACTGTATCTAAAAAATTAATTGGCTATGACTCAAACACAATTATTCTATAAGTTTTTGTAAAAACACTCATAAATTTATACTTGTCAAAGATATTTTGAGATGGCCAAACATTTTTATGTAAAAATAAATCAAACATGCACCACTTGTTGTTGTCAGCAACATGTTGAATTTTCAATGCTCTATGATGTTTTTCACCATACTTATTGTACTTTGCATACTAACAAAATTTTGTAGGAGTGTGGCATTAAATTTCTACCAAAATTAGCTAGGAAATTTATTCCAACTATTTTTTGCAAAATCCCAGATAGACAATTATTTTATAGCAAATCATGTTTAGATGGAAATTGCAACATTTATGGTGGATTGCCAAAATTAAAAATTATATCCATGAGGAGAGTATAAGTGCAATTGGATAGGAATTGGTTAGTTTAAGCAAATATAAATTATTGACTTATCAAGTAAAAGATGACAAAGAATCTAAAATGTGTGAGATTGTTACAAAAAAATACATGTTTCTAAATTTTTGGTCAAATTTAGGGAGAAAATTATTTGAGTATGCAAGGTACACACATAGGGTTAGATGGTTGGATGGACATTTCAAGATAAACTAGTATGTATTCCCACTTGGTTTGATTATTTTAATAGTTTAATTTGGTGAAAATTACACATTCAAACCCCACATGGAAGTTTAATCACATTATTATAACTCATCACAAGTTGCCATATTTGTGCATATAGCATTCATGCATGCATCTGATAGTTCAGAGCAACAACAAAAAAATATTAAGGGAGTACCATTTCTATATCAACAATGACTGATCACAATGTTTAAAGTATGTGCAAGGTTATTTTAAGAAGTTCTATGAACACTTGAGTCAGAGGAACATTACTTTCAATAAACATTACATTTGGTTAGCCAATTACACATCACAATTTAAAAATGCATGGATGTTTTATTGGTTGAGCAGGATGCACATTACCACTAGAGTAGAAGACATTTGGAGTTTCACCAAGGATGGCCACAAAAAATGGGAGCATGATGGTGCTAGATTATGTTTGAAAAGAGCCATTGCAAGGGAGGATTTGAAATTTGAAGAGGGTGTTGATTTGATAGATGCAAAAACTATGGTTGAATGGTGTAATGAGAACATATGTCATGGTGATAAACCAAATTATATTATTTGGAGGCATTTTTGGTTAATGGAGGAATAAAACTTGGTAAAGTATGAGGATTTTATGACTCTAATGGGTTCAAGTGAGCTCCACTCATTTTTTTAATCTCAAATGCAAGTTCTTAGACTATTCATACGAGACACTCGGCATGTTTTTGTTTTTTATGCATGGACTCTATTTGGAATGAGTGTGAATCACAAGAGTGGGTGGATGACTGGAGTTTCAAACCTCTAATTATAATTAACACATATCATGTTCTAACAACATTGTAACTTATGTATATGACATTATTAGATGACTTTGACCATGTATCTAATCTAGTGTAGCCAGGTAGAATATTTTTCATTATGTACAATTTATTCTCATTATATATCTTTATAGTGTCACTAAAAATGGGTTTTTGTGACATAGGGCATGTTTTTGTAGTTATTGTAGATGAGGACAATAAAGAAGGCACACATTACTGCTTGTGTTGGTGTGTAGAGAGAAAAAATTGACTTCTCTAGTTATAGATGGAGAAAACATTAACTATCCCACTGGGTCAGTAGTAGTCATTGGAACTATTTTTGATGATTTCCTATAAATTTTTTAGATCAATGGTTTTTAAAGAGTTTGAAATGCATAGGAAGATACTGCACTATTAAAATCTAATTTTTGTAACAAATATTTAATTACAAAAATATCATGGGAGCCCATTAAATTAGAAACTATGGAAAGTTAAGAAGTTAGACCATAAAGCTATTCTTGATACTATCAAGGTTAAAATAGATCCTAGTGGTTCATTGGAATGAAATACGCAAGTATGTTGACTTTTCAAATGTAGATGTAATCAATTTTACCAAATGTTTTATATTTTATAGGTATCATATATGAATTTATTTTTAATTACTTACTAACAATTTTTTGTAGGTTAGTGGTACCTTATAAGCTTTCACCTTCACATGGTTGCATTGTCAGTAAATAATTTCATATTCTTGAAGCTAAAAGAATCTTGTTAAATTTCCTTATCATTTGTCCTTAAAATGAGGTTTCTTTGAATGAAGGAAGGCATATAAGGAGCATCAAATGCTATTTGAAGTGTTTGATGTGGTCCAATGCCTTCATGAGTTGACCTATATTTGTGGATTATGGTCTCCTTGATTCCATTTTGATCTTAAATCACCATGTCCTTGCCTTCAATGCTTCACTTATTCTTCAACCAACTTGTTTTCAAATCCCATGAAGTAGTTCCATTGTTATAGGGTAATTTGAAAGACCTTAAATGCTTCTTTGACTCCATCACATGACTATTTACTTGCTCAAGGTATAGGGGTATCATGTTTGACATTATTGAAATCCTATTTCCTTGGAGGTCATGGTCTAACTATCTCCCCATTCAACATTTATTCCTTTTTACCTGCATGTAACTAATTGTCAACTCTCAAGTTAACACTCTCTCATTGCATTCACTAGCATCTTCATGTTATTGCATGATTTTCATTGTAGAATCCCCACTTATGGCCATTCTTCCACCTTAAGCATGGAAAGTAAGTGTAAGCATCTTTTGAAGTCTTATTACATCTCAAAATTTGATAAAAAATCTCAAATTAGAGATCTCTTTCCTTGGAGAAGCAAAATAGCTCCTCTTGATTATTGACTACAATAATCCACCTCATTAGTGTAACCAAGGTGGATAGTTTATATATCAATATTCTCTTGATTCTTGACCTTCACATTGTTGGCACTGTTAGTAAAGAATTCCATATTCTTCAAGCTAACTTTTTAAGTGCTTAAAGTTTTTGAACTCTTGAATGCACTTCTAGGTGGATTTGAACATTGTGGTGGTGTGATCACATGTAATTTATATATATAGATGTGATGAAAGTGATAAATTCTCAAGAGGAGTCTCAAGGCAAGAATGGTAGTTGGAGCTCAAAAAGTTGCCTATTCAATACCAAAAAGTTATATTTTAGGACCCATCACTGTAACTTGTGCCATGTATTGCTCTCGAATGTCCCAAATAATTGATATAGGGTGTGATTATATGGATTAAATATTAAATTCAAGGATTTTATGATTCATGAAAATGACTTACAAGTTTTATTTTACGTGTGTTTGAACTTAGGTTAGAAAACTATATTTTTCTTATATTAGGGAGGGCATTCTTGAGGTCAGAATAGGTCGTGGATTTGTCTATCAGGCCTGATGGGAGGCCAAAAACTTAGTAATGGATGTTATCTTCCCCCACGTATGTGTTTTTAGTGTTAATTTTTAGTCAGGAAGCATCAAAATTAGAGCTCTACAAGGAAAACTTAAACTTTGACAACATTCGTTATCAGTGTTTCTACACTCCTGAGCGGTAGTGAAAATTCACTTCCAGGAAGATTTGAATTTTGTGGTGGTGTGATCATGTGTAATTTGCCTATATATATATGATTAAAGTGATATATTATCAAGTGGAGTATCAGAGTCAAAAGTGGTAGTTAGAGCTCAAGAAGTTCACTATTCAATGCCAAAAAGTTGCATTTTAGGACATGTCACTCTAACTTATGCTATATATTACTCTTAAAGGTTACAATTGAGTGATCTAGGGTGAGATTATAGGGATTAAATATTAAAATTATGAATCTTATAGTTCACAAAAATGACTTACATGTTTCATTTTATGTGTGTTTGAAATTAGGCTTAAAAACTACATTTTTCTTATATTGGGAAGGGCATTCTTGAGGCTGAAATAGGTGGCAGGTTTATTGATTGGGCCTAATGGGAGGTTAATAAATTGGTAATAGAAATTATAATCCCTCCAAATGTGTTATTATTTCCAATTTTTGGCTAGGAAGCATCGACATTAAAAATTTGCAACCATAACTTAAACTTTGAACACATTTATTGTCAGTGTTTTTGTGTTCTTGAATGATAGTTAAAATGCACTTTCAGGTGGATTTGGATATCATGGCAGTGTGATAATGTGTAATTTAACTATCTAAACATGATTAAATTGATATATTATCAATTGGAGGTCCTGAAGGAATAAATGGAAATTGGAGCTCAAGAAGTTGCCTATTCTATGCCAAAAAGTTACATTTTAGGACCTGTCATTACAACTTGTGCCACATATTGCTATCAAAGCTTCCACCTAAGTGATCTAGTGTGTGATTATAGGGATTAAAGAGGAAGGGTATGGATCTTATGGTTCATTAAAATGACTTATAATTTTAGTTTTATGTATGTTTGAACTTAGGCTAAATAACTATATTTTCTTGTATTGGGAAGGGCATTCTTGAGGTCAAAATGGGTGGTGGGTTTATCGATCATCCATAATAAAAGGATAAAAACCAGGTACTAGAAATTATATTCCCTCTAATATGTGTTATCAGTGCCAATTTTTGGTTAGGAAGCATCAGAATCAGAGTTCTGCAACCATAACTTAAACTTTGTCAACATTTGTTGTCAATGTTTACATGCTCCTGAATGGTAGTGAAAATGCACTTTTGGGTGGATTTGAATGTTTGGTGGTGTGATTATATGTAATTTGACTATATATATGTGATATATTCTCAATTGGACGTTTTATAGGTAGAAATGATAGTTGGAGTTCAAGAAGTTGCCTATTCAATGCCAAAAAGTTGCATTGTAAGATTCATCACTACAACTTGTACCATAGATTGATCTTGAAGGTTCCACCTGAGTGTTCTGGGGTGTATCTCCATGATTTATAATACTCAAAAGACATTTAATTTAGGGTTAAAATAACTCTTTTTCTACCTAAAACCACTCAATCCTTCACACAATTTTCCATATTTTTGCTCCATCTATCCCTCTTTCCTGAACCTCCTACCCACTCTATTGACTCATACTACTTCCCCTACTCTCCTAAACCACACAAACCCATGAAAATATCTCTCTCTCTCCCCCTTTTATCACCCAATTTTTATTTAAAGTGTATTTTAAGTGTTCAAGGTGATTTGGAGGCTAGATTAGGTTTGTGATATTGTTAAAGATTAGTTGTTTGAGGCCTAACACCCTTAAGGGATAGGCCTAGAAAGCAATAGAATTATTAATGGGGCATTGAATTAGGTCTAGAGACCTCAATGGGGATTTGAATTATACCATAAGTGAGGTTTTTAAGGTGCCAAAGGAGTGAGGTGTTGAAGGTTCATAAACTAGTCTCAAGAACGTGTATTAGGCCTATTAGGCCAAATAACCCTTGAAGGGTAAAAGTGCAATAAAGTGTAAAGGAGTGTGGAGGAATTTGAAATTATATTTAATGGGTTGAATGAAGGTTGGATAGGTGGATATAAGAGATATAGTAATTTTTATTTAAAGTATTAAAGAAGATGAAGGCATCTAGACATAACCAAGCCTAGGGAATGTATAGTGAGAGAGTGTGAAGAGTGAATGACAAAAGGGGTAGGTTGGAGGATAGTAAAGGTGATTCAAGAGCATCATAAAATACATAGAATCTATGTTGATAATAGTCTTAGGAAATATATCTAGTCTCAATAAGTCCTTGTTTAGGCAATAGAAGTGTGTTTAGAGTCATTTGTGGTGTTTGGAGAGTTTCCCTCCAAATTGTCAAATTTGATTTTTCAAATGTTCTTAGTATAGATTCATGAGTAAATGTCAATTTTATAAGGTTTTATTGAGTTTTAAAAGATTTTTTAGATTAATATTAATGTGTGAAACATATTAAAAGTCCCCTAAATTTTTTATGTCTTTATTATCACTTTTGTCTTAAATAGCTAATGCAATTATTAAGACCTATAAACTAGGTCAGTTTACTAAGTTTAATTTGAATGAGTAAGAAAGAATCTGAGCAAGTTTAGAAAATTAATAAGATTTGTTTAAAATATGAACAAGTGAAAATACTCAGTTCTAATGAGGAGGAACTGTAAAAGACCAACCAAAGAGCTTAAAAGGACAAAAAATATCATTTTTGAAGAGGTTAGAGCATATGTTGTAGGTCTGTTTCAATAGAGAAGGATTTGTAAATGATTTAGTGTTGCACTTAATAAATATTTATGAGTATTATTGATTTTTTTCCATTTAATTATCTTTTTATAATATTATTCTAATCCTTTCATATTGACTTCAAGCTTAAATCTCAATTATATTCATGAAACCCTCAAGAATTTTGTATTTTTACTATTATAGTGATTTTTAGAGGCTTATTTACATGTGTAAATTGTTATATGAACTCATTTTAAGTATTATAATAGTTGAATAGGTTTTTTAAGACCAATATACATGTGTTATATCATATAAAATCTTAATGAGCTCTATGAACTATCAATAATTAGCTCTCAACCTGTAGAAATTTTGAGTAAATACGAAGTAAGGGTTTCATGAGTAAAACACCACTAAAACTCAAACAATTGAACAATAAGGTATAAAAATTTGTGACCAGATAGGTAATGGATATTATAAATTATTACAAGTATTATTGGGTTTACAAGTGGTTTTAAATTGTAGGTACATAAAACTATTTTTTTGTACACCTGTAGAAGACCACTTTTGATAAAGTTGTGCATAAAGTAAGATGAGGTTTTTGTTGATTTGAGTTATATACACTTGGGTAAGGGTTTTAAAATGTAATAATTGATAAAATACTATTACAAATATAATTTTTATGGGCTAAAATTATATTTTGAGAAATTGACCTATTGGAACAACAACTAGGTTTAAAGACCTATAAACTTAAAAATATAGAATTTGAGAATGAAAGCTCAATATTTTAGAGACCTATAGTTGGTTGATTTATTGTAAGTTTTTATACCTAAATAAATAATTTAGATTTACTAAGACCTATCCAAAGTGTCTTAAATAATAATTTTTCAAAGGAAGGAGACTGGATTTGAGAGATTGGTGACTAGTTAAGAGCAGACTTAATGAGTAATTAACTAGCTTAAAAGAAGATTGTTTAAGAGTGGATTTTGAATTGAGTTGAGAAAAAGAGTGGACAAGTGAGCTTGGAATCTTATATAATATGAATAGGACTTTCAAGCCTTCTTAAACATAGAAGATCAAACCGTGCATTAGGTGGTATTAAGGGATGATAAAGGGTTTTGGCCAAAGATGGATCATTATCTCATGAGTGAATATTCTATTTCAAGTCAATAAGGTTGAATTTTATTAGAATAAAGAGATTATATTCAAGGTTAGATAAAAGTTAATTTTGCAAGTTTAGCAAAGGTAAAGTTACAAAGAGGAAGAATTAAATAGACCATGTACATGGTCACCAAAAGGAGTTGAGTGCAAAAGAGGTATTGATAGAGATTACTCAAGAGGAGAGGTAAAATATAAAGGAACAAGAATCATAGAAGGTATGCAAGTAGTAGTCCTAGTTTCAATAAAAGTTAGCCAAAAAGGCATTAGAGCCAGGTGAAGGTGAAAGATCAGATTTGTATGCTTAGATATCAGTGTGAGAAATTTACAAAGATTTATGAATGATTTTATGTCTTTGCATTATACAAGTATGAACATGATTAGGTATGGGCCTTAAGTGAAATCAACTTGTGCTACTAATCAATTAAAAATTTGTAAATGGGTGATGACAAATGTAAAATAGATAACAGTGTCATCAATTATTTCCACTACACACAATCAAATAAAAAATTTAATTTAAAAAATTATGGGAGATCAGAGATTTATAACATTAAAAAGAACAAAATTTTAATCCTCATTTGTGTATAACATTAAATACAATATCTGAAATATAATAGTTAGGAAGATCAAAACAACACTATACGATAACATTTTAAATTCAAACTGAATATAAATTATATATATTAACATAATTTAGATGAAAACTCTAAAAGAATCATATAGACACATGTACAATGTCAATAATACATAGATTGCCATGATAGGCATACAAAATATTACAACATAGATCAACATAGTATCTAATGTTGGGTGAATGTCATATATGCATATACAATGCCAAAAATGTGTACATTGCCATATAGGCATATAAGAAAGTACATATCATGTACTACATCATAATCATCAAATAGCCTCCCATTCTTTGCCTTGATTGAAGAAGACTCTCACTGGGATGCCCTGCTAGTACATGGAGATCCATCTAATGCCTTGGATTGCTCCAAGGTTTGACTGTGGGTCCTATGCTCATAACTCTTTTGCAGCTGGACCTATTCAAATACAAGTATTATTAAAAAATTAACATAAAATACATTCAACCACTTGTTAAGAAATTAATTTTAAACTAAAATTAAAAATAATTTAAACATGCACTTACTACAAGCTCGCAGTCTTACTCAATCTATTTTTGACACTCAAAGGAGTCAGTGGTAGGATTAGTTATTTAGACACCTAAAATAGGGATGAGAAACATGAATTTTCCTTACTAATCATCTGACTGGGACTATCAAATGTCATGGATCAACCGTACATACACCAAACATTCACATAAGTTATAATTACGCTAAGTATGTAGTAAAATAATTAAAACAAGTTTATTTTTACGTTTTAAAATTACAAGTTAATATATACCTCTGTTAGTGCTTGTGCAAATGACATTAAAACAATAATGCCTATGTCTGTCTCATCTCATAGTGATGGATGAGTGTCTACTTGAGCCATAAATTGAATGTAAACAAGGTCTCACTTACTTTTATATAAAGTATCAAAGATATATATAGCAAGTTTTTATCCTTTATTAAACCAAGCATGTATTTAATAGCACTGTACTTGAATTTTGAGATCCTTGATAGATAAATTTAACTTAAACTTACAAGAAAAATATACATAGACTAAATGTTCATAGAGCATAATATTAACTCAAAAAATTACCTCTGTATAAGTAAAATGTGTCATTCTAACAAACATAGATGCATAGAGGATAGGCTAGCAACTAGATCCAAAAAGGTAAATAATGATTGTGTTAAATTAAATGTTGTAAGTATTGACTATGATGATGAAGACACCATCACCTCTTGGGACATGAAAAATTGCATATATATTATTTAATTTATATGTAACTTAATTGTTAGATAAATTAAATTTGCAAATATAACTTAAATTTAACATGACATTTATATAAAATATACTTGCATATATGTAGTGGCTGATGTATGCACACTAAGTGTGCATGCTAAGAACTCATCACTCATAAGTATATTATCTAATCCATTTAAACCACCAACACCATCATCATCAGAAGGTCTAGTGCATATAGCTACATAACATCTGCAAGGGTGGGGTCGGGTATGCACACTAGGTGGCATATCTCTAGCATCAGTTTATGAGAGCCTGCTCTTATGTTAAATGAGTGTATCAGTGAATGAACTAAGTACATGCAAAGTGTCAATATCCATGAAGTTATAAAATATAGAGGGGATCTTGAGTTCAAGTGGCTTTTGGATATGGATCCTTACAGGTTAATTAGGTGCATGAAGTGCACCTAGTCAATCTTGTGTAGAGCCTTTCCCTTAGGCCTGAAACTCACTATAATCAAAATAATTTAAAATATCATTAAGGACAAACTCAGGGTTTACTCAAAAAATATAATGGGACCTTGTGGTTGTTACATGGTGGATAATCAAACACCATCTACCATCGGTCCTAAAAATTGGTTGTGATTAAATTTTGTTGGAAGTGATGGATCAAAAAACATTTAATAGTTACTGGAAATGGTGTATTGGTGGTTGGGTCAATTAATAAGGTGAAAATGGAGGATTTTGATATGTATTTATTATTATCCTCATATGCTAACAATATGTGAACATAATAAGCCTTAAAACTATCCTGATATGAATCCCATGTGTCAATTTAAGTCATTATAGAGTTAATTTGACCTAATAATGACTTAGAGAATTGGATAGATAGGTGTGGTGGGTGTTAGTAGAAGTGGTATCCCTTATTCTCTTAATTAATTATTCAATTTCAATTTTATTTTCCATAATGTGGTCAACTAGACTCTCCTAATTTCCTAGGGGATTTTTAAAAACTATAGGAGGTTTAAGTTGAGGAACAAGAGGGTTAAGAGGGTTAGGCTAAGGAACATGAGGGTTATGTGCAGGGTTAGGAGGGTTAGGCTGAGGAACATGAGGTTTATGTGGAGGGTTAGGTTGAGGGTTAAGAGGGTTAGATGGATGGGATATTCAAAATAAATAAATTACCAATTAAACAAATAAAATAACAAAAAATACTAAAATTTAGGGTTAGTAGGTATAGATTTTTAGGACTTACCTCTTATATGTGGCAGCATCATCAATTAATCAATGTGTCGAGCTTCCTGGGATGAATTATGGTAAGGTTTGGCCTCATTAAGGTAAAATGTGATCATGGAGTGGAGGAGAGTGAGGGGAATAAATAACGTGAATACAAAATGAGTAAAATTTGCATTCAGGTTCACTTTTTTAAATTTTGTTGTGAACATAGGGAACATAATCATGTTATTAATATGATCATGTTATTGTTTTTAAATAGCATGAATATGTTATTTAATAACATGATTATGTTATGACTCAGTAATTATTGAGCCATAACTTAAATAATGTGATCATATTATTTTAATAACACAATCATGTTATTTAATAATGAGATCACATTATGGTAAATGTCCACAAAATTATCCCCCAACTCTGTGCACATACCCTAATGCATGGATTAGGCTCATAAATTATATGTAATGTTGTATTTTGATCATTTTTATTATTGGTTGGCTTCACCTTGTAAGGTGGCTTGTTTGAATTCTTGGTATTGGAATTTGAATTGGTTGTATACTTAAGCTTATTTATCGCCAATAATTTTCCTTTCCTTTCCTTTACTATGTGGCACAAATTTATGAATGATGTAAAAAAATTTAACATGATGGACTCATGGGTAGATGCATGACAATGAAGGACAAAAGGAAGGGCTTAATGCAATTTTTTTCCTGAAAACAACAATAATTAAACTTGGAGAGAATTTTAGAGACACTTGGACAAATAATTTGATGATAAAATAAGAATATGAATTGTGTCATTCTAAATTTAGTTTCTATATATATATATTTTCAATACTCAAAAGAGAAAATGTGTGAAATTTATGCATTTATGACAATGGCATGGTACTTTTTTGTGAAAACATAAGGAGATTGCATGTGTATAAACATTTTATTTTGAGTAAACAAATGTCTTTTAGTATGAATTTTCATACATAGAGTAAATAATAATAATAATAATAATAATAATAATAATAATAATAATAATAATAATAATAATAATAATAATAATAATAATAATAAGAAAAAAAATTAAGATAACTAGAAAATTGAAATTGCAAGTGTACGAACACAACTTTTTGACCATAACTTCATGAAAAACAATTTTTTTAAAGCATAGTCAATGATGTGTAGATTGTTGAGATATAAATTTCATAAACTTTCAATTAACGGTTAAAAAGTTATAAAGGTATTTGTAAGGATAATATAGACCATAATGAGAAATTTTGTGTAGAAATTAAGTAATAATTAAAATAATAATTTAATATTAAAAAATTATATATAAAAAAGTTATGTTTTCCCCTCTACAAACCCATATATATTTTAAATAATAAAATACACCTTATTAGATGTGTCCACAAAGATAGAAAAAAAATAGATTTCATAGAATTTATGTGGGCTATTCCACGATAGGTTTTAGGCTAGGTTCAAACCCCTACAAGCCCAAATTTAAACCAATTTTGGAGGGAAACTGGAAAAGTCAAAAGAAAGTCTTTAAAAAGGGTGTACACCATTTATGGAAGGGTGTGTGCCATTATATAAAGAGCATATGACCTTTGGAAGACCACAAAACCAAATTAATGCAAATGCCCATTTAGAAGTACTTCTAAATAGGGGCACATGCTTTTGAAAAGGGTGCATGCCTTGTGAAATTCATGAATTTTACTTGTTTGACTGCGAATTTCACTCATTCATTTTGCATTTTAAAATTTTGAAACAAGTTTTACTGTTGACACTCTGGAAATTCTACAAATTCTCCATTTACTTTGTGTCAATTACTATAGATCATTCAATTTGTATTCTACATGGACTTATTTGCATAAATATAAATCATGGGGTTGGGTAGTCACCACAAAAATACCAATTAAGGATATAAAAATTGAGGAAATTAAAATGAAGAGAGAAAAATAAAGATGAATAAATAATAAGACAAACATATAGGAGAGCATCCATTAGAGCTTCTGGACAAGGCGAAGGTACTTCCTTCACACTAGGTAATATTTCAATTGAAAATAACATGCCAAATTCCATGGAATTTGATTTAGATACACTTTCAAATGAGATAAGATAACTTAATCAATCCTTATTGATTAATGAAATTAAAAATGTATAACATGTAACTAATGAATTTGTATTGAGTGAGGAAACACATGAAGAAACACAATATAATAAAATATCCATTCATAATGAAGTTTTTGAGCATGATGATAATAAAGATCACATAATGACCCAAATTCATCTCCTTCCTAATCAAGAGGAATTCAATTTGCATATAGAGTCTAATATTAACCAACACTCTAATATCCCTTTTATGGTTGAAGTGCTAACACCATTAAATTTAATAAAAAATGTAGCTCTTGGACCAACACCTCTAAAGATAATATGACAAACACCAAGGTATTTGATTGAAATAGATGATAAAATAATATAACCTATGGAAGGTAAAATGTCAACAATAAAAAAGTAACATCATGCTCAATGTGTATGGGACTATGCATTTGAGAAGAAAACCCATAGAAAATGATGTCAACTATTTGTTCACATGATGAAAATGAAAAACATGTGCCCTGTGATGCATAATTTAAGGTTAAGAACAAGCAATACAGAAAGAAGAAATACTGCAATAATAAAGAATCTATTTAATGCATTTAATGTAATAGGTCATATAACTTGAAAAAAATATAATAATATGACAAGATTAGTAATAATGAAATATATAGTGAGTAAGTCAACATCTAAAGCTCAATTTCTTAGTCAAATAAATTCATCCCTAAAATTGAATAGAAAAAATCTAATAAATTCCATAAAAATAAGAACAAGACTTGATGACCATATACTCACAGAATATTGGGCATTTATTGGTAGACTCCCACTAATAGACAAGGCATTAGTTGAAAGAACAAAACATTTGTTTGAAATTTTTTGGCATGACAACACTAATGTCTCATCTAGTGTAAAAGATGTTCTTGAAACAAGAAAAGGTTGAAAAAAACATGAGCCATATGCAAAACATGTTTGGACATGACACATAATTTTTTATAAAAATTTTATTGAAAAATTTAATGGGCAATTGATAATTAACCAAAGGTCATTTGAGATATGCAAGCCTTTCTACATTAAAATCAACCAAACATGCACCACATATTGTTGTAGGATCCATGTTGAATTTTATATGCATTTTGATGTTTTTATTAATATACGTTGTACTTTTCATACCAATGAGATTATGTAGGCATCTCCACATAAAATGTTAAGAGAGTTAATTCCAAGTCCTTTTTGTCAAAGATCCGAGGTATAGTTATTTTTTCTAGAGAATGTTTAGATGGAATATGTAACACTTGTTGTGGTTTTTCTCATTTAACCAACTGTATACATGAATAAATTTTACATGAATTTGGAAAGCAACTAGTCGATTTTAAGAAGTGTAAATATGTAAATTATGCATTAAAAGATGGAAAAGAGTCATCAAGATATGATGTGCTTATGAACCAATTATCTATATCCAATTTCATGTTTGAAATCAAGAAAAATATTATATACCAATATGCAAGACACACACACCAAGAAAAATGTTTAGATAATCGATTCAAGTTCAACAAGGACAACTTTCTAGTTACCATTGTTTCAGTTATGGAATTTGCTAAAAACTACACTCTATAACTATAAAATGAGGTTCAATATCAGTACTATAATTCAATTCAATTTGGAATTATTGTGCATATTACATTTAGACATGCAACGAATAGCACATTAGATAATAAAAATATTGAGGGAGTACTGATTTTCTATGAGCGATGATAGATCTCATTGTACAGACTTTGTCTAAAGTTGTTTTAAGATATTTTATATAATTATGAATGAAAGAGAAATCATGTTAAATACACACTCCATTTTTTAGACAAACACAATAATTTAATAATTATCAAATGTTTTATTAGTTAAGCATGATGCATAAGAAGAATGGGGTTCAACATTTTTGGAAATTCTTTAACATTGGGAATGGAAAAGGGGAACATGGTGGTGTAGGTGCATGTGTAAAAAGAGCCCTTAAAAACATCAAGGAAAGCATAAGGATAGTAATGATTAGATCAATGCTACAAGTATTGTGACTTGGTGTTATAATTTTTTTCTCATGGATCAGATAAATATTCTCATGTGTGAAGACTAAATTGGTTAATGAAGGAATAAAATAAGGAAATGTATGAATATTACATAGTACCCAAATTAATTATTTTTCACTCCATTTAAAGCTCAAATTATAGTTCATGGACCATTTATACTAGGGATATGACATTTTTTTATTCGAGTTGTATGGAATTTAATTGGAAAGAATGTGAGTCAAAAGAATGGGTTGTTGAATGATATTGTAGACTACTAATGTCTATGGAGTCTAGTGATTCATTCAAACCACTTTGGGATCATGAAATGGCATCATTAGTTGAATTTGACCACATCTCATATGTTGTGCAGCTGGGTAGAATCTATTTATAATTTAAGTGTAGCCTTAAGCATTAGTAATATCTTACATTTTTCCCACATGGTCTTAACAAGTGATTATAATTTAAATACATGGCAAGTTTTTATAGTAATTGCTCCTAAGGACAATGATGAGAGAACATACTACTACATGTCTTGTTGTGTAGAGGCAAATTAAATAATTAACCATAATTATTATGGATGGTGAAGACCTAGTTTATCCCACTAGATCTGTGGTGTTTACAAGAACTTGGCTTCATATATATTTTCATAAAAAAATAAATGAATGGTTAGTTGATGAATTTGAAATGAATAGGATGGTGCTTCATTATTCAAATTTGGCTATCACTAAAAATATAGAAATGATGAAGATTTTTAGAAAGACCCAAAAACAAAAATTTGTGAATCAAGGCATGAAGTAATTCTTGAAACACTTAAAAATGGAGCTAATCCCGAAGGTGCATTGGATTGTTTTGGAAAGGCTAGTATTCAATGTGTCTAGAATTTTAAATTAATAAAATTAACTTATTTGATTTAGTGTATTTTAATTTTGAATTGTTTTGTCATTGTGTGTTTATTTCTTTTTGAAAATTTTACTAACAAATGTAGTGCAGATTAGAGGTACTAGATGAGATTCCACCTTCGTGTGGTTGGTTTCATGAGTAGAGAAGATTGTCTTTTTGAAAAAAAGAGAGGACTAAAAAATAATACATGTTGAGTAGATAATTTTATTCATCATCTGAAGTGGTAGAGAATTATCTGCGGGGTGCTCAGAGGACTACTTATGTAACTATAAGAGCTAATGGATCGTTTGTACACCTCACGATTCTCCTATAATGTTTTCCCTAAAGTTTGTTCCATTTTTATTCTCATGTATCCTTCATATTTAGTGGTATATAACATTACAAGGGTTGATTATAGGACTCACCTATACAACTATATGAGTTGATGGTTCATCTCTACCCCTCACAGTTCTCATGAAACACTCGCTTGAAGTTCGTTTTATTTTAACACTCAGGGATGAGAAGATTATCTTAAGGGGTGCATCCAATATTGTGAAAATATTGACCCGATGAGGTGATAGAGAATATAATGAGGTAATTTTAGTGATTATACACAAATTTGGATGTGTCTACAAAGATGGTTTATCAATTGGGCTAGCGAGTCAAAATATAAAATATATGCATCGTACTGACCAACTTTTAGTCCTTAAAGAGATATTTAACTACAAGATAAAGGTGACATCATATCTCCCTCATCCTAAGTGGAAGATAATCCTATAGGTTTAATCAAAGGACTCACTCATACAACTATATGATCTATCAATTTGTCCCTACCCCTCACGATTCTCCTGTAACACTTGACCAAAATTTGTTCTACTTATACACTCAAGGACAAGAAGATTCTCTTAAGGGATGTGTCTAGCCACATGAAATTGTTGACCCTAAGAGGTGATGGAGAGTGGATATAGGTCATTTTATAATTTATATGCCCATCTATATGTGTCCATGAATATGGTTTATTTATTAGGCTAACAAGTCAAAATATATGCATCCTATTGACCAACTTTTGGTCCCTAAAGTGAGATTTGGATATAAGATAAAACATGATGTTATTTCATCCTTATCTAAGTGGCATAGAATTATTTATGGTATTATTAGAGGACTCTCCCATAAAACTTTAGGAGTTTATAGATTATCTCTATCCCTTATGGTTCTCCTTCAAAGTCTACCCGAAATTCATTTCATTTTCCCACTAAGGGACGAGAAGATTCTATTAAAGGATGCATCTGTATGATTGAAAAATTCAAAATTGGGGATCAATGAAGGATGGATGTAGAAATTTCATAATTTATATGCTCCTTTAGATGCATATACATAGACAATTCATTGATTGGGTTAGTGATTCAAAAGATACACTACCCACTGACCAAATTTTTATCCCTAAAGTAAGATTTTACTGCAAGAGAAAAAATACCATGATGGTTCATATTACCCCTCATGGTTCTCTTGTGAATCTCACTAAAATTTGTTTTTATTAATACACTCAAGGATGAGAATATTCTCTTCAGGGATGTGTCTGACTATCTGCAACTTTTGAACTTACAGCTTGAAGGAGTAGGAACAAAGGGTATTCTTGCTTTGATATGCCCATTCAGATGCTCTATGTAAATTGTTATTTTAATGCAGAAATGAGTCAAAAATATACGTTACCTAATGAGATTTTTTTTCCTTAAATTAATATTTATCTCTAGATGTTTACAAAATTGGTATGGCCAGAGGTTAACTGGTATGGTTACTTCCATCCCTAAATGAGGAAACTTAATATATAGATGTAGTGTGGAAGGTATGGCTTAGATTTCATGGATCCATGGTTGGCCAAAGAGTAAGTTATATGATAAATATAGGTTAATAATATGGAAAAAGGTATCATAGGTAAAAGGCCCAATGACCACTAACAAACTAATAGTTCCTTGTGATTCACATTCCTCATTATCATATGCTTCGATGATAATGGTATCTGGCTGAAGATCAATAGATGTGTATCCAAGTTGATTCAAAAAATTTAGAGACATAATGTTTAGGCACAAATAATTATCTATAAGGACACATTTAACCATATGTCTAGTTATACCAACCTCAACGTACAAAGGGTTGTTATGCAATGGGCCCAAGGATGACATATCACTTTGATCAAAGGTAAGTCATTGGCCAAGAGTAAAGTGTCCTTCCATAGCTTAAAATTTATCAAGTGTAATGTCATTAGGTACAAGGCATTGGCTTAGATATTCATTAAGTATACTCTTATGAATTCTATATGTGCACAACAAATCCATGATTGATATTTTCACAGGTGTCTTTTGTAACTATTCCACAATGTCAGAGGATTTTTCTTTGGTATTGGAAATTGGATTATTCATGATTGGCATGGAGGTTTTAATGGGTTCATTCATGTAATTAGGCTATGGGAATTTGAGAATAACCTTGGATCATCAAGTTGTGATTACACAATATCGATCAGGTAATGGGTTTCTATAACTGGATGAAGAGGTAAATGGGGGTTGAAGGGTAATTATTAGGCTATGTTGAGATTGGCTACTAACATGGTCCAAATAAGGATTACCTACATTGGTAGGTTGGTAGGCATAATTAGGCATTGTTATAGGTCGATTGGTATTTGGTTGAGGGTTGATGGTAATGGTATAAATATGAATACCTATGACATGTCCTACAACATTGTTGTAAGTATATGCAATGGTGTGATGGCATTTTTGGTTTGGATGATCAGTTTGATCTTGGTTCCAACCATTTTGTTTTTATTATTGCTAACATTGTTGATGCTATGGTTGCATTTTTGGTTACTGTTGTTTCTATTTCTATTGGTTTTTGTGTTGAGGAAATGGGTTTTGATATATACCCAAGTTATAATTAGATGTAGGGGTGTGGGTATCTCGTTCTATCTATCTATTCTCAAGAATGTTCTCAATCAACTACTTGATCTATATAAAATGGTGTATAGAGTGTCCTCTAATGTGATGGCACTCACAAAACTTATGCTCTTTATACCAATAAGAAAAAACAATTCTTTTAGGGAATGGATTTGGCACAGGCTAGCTAATCATATTGGCTTGAATCAAATTGTAGAATATGAACTCAATGGGTTCTCCAAGGTCATTGAATGCTTTGGCTATGGGTGGTATTATCCTTAGAGCTATTTGTAACAATGAAGGATTTTTTGAAAGGTTTTGTAGAGGTCTAGGTTGAATGAATGGAGGTAGTGGTTGATGATTGTATGGAGGTACATGAACAACTAGTGTTTGCATTATTTGGACATGTCACAATTTAGTGACCCCCTTATCAACAACATTCTTGTTATGATTATAATATTTTGGTATTTTAGAAGCATTAACTTAAGTTGTTGTTGAAGGTAGTATTTAGATGGGGTTTTGGTTTTGATTATGGATTTGGCTCTATTACTAGCCTTGATGTTGGTTTTGGATCTATTTATGATTGGAAGAAGATAATTTGATAATCCATTTATTGACAAGGGACTTTTTAATTTGTATACATTTCTTGATAAATTATTTAGAAGTGTGAGCACATTGCAGCTCAAGATGATAGGATATCTTGCTATGAAGAACTTGACAAAATATTATGGCTAATTATTTGTCTGGTAGATTGTGAGTGAACCATCTAACAAGTGCCCTCCACCATTTTAAGTAACCATCAAAGATTTCCTTGTTTCTCTATTTTTACTTGATCCAAATCTACCATTGTAATCTCATGTTCAATATTGTATGAGAAATGTTATACAAACTTATCTAAAAGGTCATCAAAGTCTAGAACATAATTATTTGGTAGTTTAAAAAGCCATTCTAAGGCTTGTCCAACTAAAATCCTAAGAAACAGGAGAAAGAAATATATATCAATATAGGCCACTAGTTGGAAAGCAACAAAGAATTCCTATATATGCTCTTTTGGGTCATCTTTTCCCTTATATTTATCAAATTTGGGTAGCTCATAACCTAGAGGAAAAGGTATCTAGAGGTAATCCATATTAAATGGATATGAGCAAATCTCTTCTAATTTGACTTCTTTGTTTGTTTCCTGGTTTGAATGGCTTAAATCACATCCTTAATTTGTTATAGTGCTTGGGCTAGGAAGCTAGATGATATGGCATATTATGGTTGGGGTTGTGTAGTCAAAGGTGGATTACCTTGACCAGGGTATCAAGGAATGACATATTGGGGAATATTTGTTTGATTGGTTGTCTAACTAGGGATATGTATCTATGAATTAGGATTATACTGTTGGTATGAATACATTGATATTGATAAATATTATGGCTAGGGTTGGAAACATGGATTTGGTTTGAAAATTATAGTTGTGGTAGAGGCATTTGGTGAGGTGGAATGTACTAGTATTGCTGAGTTTGGGTGGGAACTTCCTATTTACTTGTCAAACCCTCCTTTATAAAGGTTACCTATTGCTAGATAAAACCCTACTGTTGAAAGTGTTATAAGTGTAAAAGGAAACTATTACCTAATGTATACTTGTTCATCTAGACCTTGTTATTGGGTAAACACCTATTTAAGCACTTATTGGAGGTTTGGTATTTTTCGTTAACCAACCAACACTCTTTGTTGACCAATAAGAACACTATGTTGATTAGGAAATGTTTGTGGTATATAAGTATGTGCTTGTGTTACCACCTATTGATATGGTGTAGTGTTTATCACTTGTTGAGTTAGAATGTTATTTTGTTTTTGGCTACTTGCCCTCTGTTGTGTGTTCAAGGAAGTTACTAGTTGAAGAGTGGAAATTGTTTGTTGTGTTTGAGAGCCAGGTGTACCTACCCCATGTTGTTGTAAGCCAATCGAGGTATTGGTAAGAGAAACTTGATGTGTATTACTCTACAATATAATAGACCCACTTTGGTTTAAATTAGGATTTACTTATGTGTTATCCACTATGTTTTGTTTGACATTTTCTATAAGAGCTACAATTTATTATATCATAATTAGGACATTAAATATGTCTCCTACCAACATGCTTTAGTGAAAGGGGTCTATGTTTTGATTTATATAGCATGAATAATCTATTTGCACCCTTGTTGGGGGAAGTAACTCTATTAGTAGAAATTTTGAAATAGCCATGTCATTGAAGTTTTGAGCTAGGTTAAGATATGTTTGATATACTTACTATACTTATTCTAATTGGTCATCCATTGGACCTTTCCCTTTTAAGATCGCATCTAGGCCCTGTTTAGGTATTGATACTAAAGGTTGATTATAACTATTTGAAGCCTTTTCAAACTGCTGGTCATGAGTCACATTTTTAGGTGTTCTAATCAAGGTAGATATAATTTCATATGGGAAGTTTATCAGGAATTTGGCTCCTACTTCTACCACCCTAACTAGAATTTCATCTTTATTTTCTAGCAAGTGAAGATCAAATAAGTATGGATCACAACTTGTTTGTGTTGCTACATAGTAGGGTTGTTGTTGTAGGTTTTTCTTATCAATAGGTGTCACTTAAGCAAGGTATTATGCCATTTGTTCTTTTTCTTGGCTTGGATAGGATTGTGCATTCACCAAGGACTGTGCTAGTGGGTTTTTCCCTTATTCTACATATGGAGTATCATAAGAGGGATATGGATCCATCGCATACACTACATCATCACCTTAAGGTTATTGAATAAAGGGTCACTATTGATGAAGTTATCATAATCTAGATTGTACATGGTCCCAATATGTGTATAACAAGGCATATTTGGATTTATGACTAGGTCTCTTGGAAAAAGGTCAAATTTGGCAAACAACTGAGGTTTAAGGCAAACAACCTTTAGATCTATAAAAGAGGTCCAAAGGGTAAAATGTATAAATTAGGTTTGAGTTAAAGGTGAAATGTAAATGTGAAAATAGGTCGATGGAAAAGGTACTAATTTTTCGAAAGGAAATTATAGTCAATGGTAAAGGTATTTAGACAAAGTAGAATAATTGTGATCTAGGTCTAAAAATAAAAAGGAAGGTGCTATGTCTTTGGTCAGATATCATAATGCTAAACTTCTAAACTATGTCAGCTTAAACAAAAATTTGAAATCAAACTAAATCTAAGGTAATGGCTCAGAAAAGAATTAGTAATTGGCTAACAAATGACTTGCCATTTGGCTCAAAAAATAATCTAATTTTAAGGTAGTTGGCTCAGATAGACTCAATAATTAGCTCATAAAACTCAGTAATTATCTCACAAAAGACTCTTGATAAAAAAACTAAGATGTTTTGGAACTTGACACAAATAACTCTAAACAAGGCACATGGTAACAAAACACCGCTAAGTCTAGGCAAATGTCTCTAAACTAAATAAAAAACCAATCCAAGTTGCACAATCCAAATGTAAAAGATAAAACACCTAAGTCCAAATTATACAAGGCTTTGGCATAAACCTAATTAGTTTAGGATCCAAACTTTGAAAGATTGAAGTTCAAAGTTAGTGTAAAAGACTCAGATAGTCTAAAGAAAAATAGGATAGAATCAAATGGGTAGCATAACTGCATGTTTTAGAAAGAAAAGATATGAGAAGATTTTGAACTTAGTTTCAAACAAGGCAAGTGTTTTGGAATAAAATTGGCAACATAACAAAGCTCCTTCAAACAAGTGGTATAAACATGGTTTTAGAATAAAATCCAAGGCAAATGTTTGAAATAAAATCTGTAGCGTTACACTTCTTGGTTTAAAGTGGTGAATAATACATCAAGGTTTTGACTCATTTAGACTTTGACACACAAATAATTTTAGGCCCAAAAATACATGTTAGTAAAATAAAATAAAAAAATAGCTAAGTGCACGTCCTATCCTTAAAACTAAGAAGGTGTGTATAGCTTCTGTCAAAGTCTCCACCGATATACTAATGCTTAAAAATAATTAAGTGTTAATCCAAAAATTAAAGAGTGTAGTAGGCAGACTTTTTAATCCTCTATATCCCTCAAGCATTAGTATGTGACATGAACTTAGAGTGTGAAACATTTTACATTTGGCAAAATATTCTATAGTAAAAGTGGGGTCAATCCAAAATCTATAAGTTACAAAATGATCTAAGTGGTCCCAAGTGTGGATTGTCAGGGAATCCAATAACAACACACCTTGTTCTGATCCCACTTGTTAGGATCTTGCTCCTCAGAAAGAGCACAATATGATTACCAAATACAAGCAATTAAACATGCAGAAATAACTAGAAGTACAAGTAACTAGAATTCACAAATAGCACAGAATATGAGAGACAACACACTATCTTGTATTAATACTCATACAGAAAGAAAATACAATAAAGAAGATGCCACTTCTTCTCCACACCTCTCAGAAGCTTCCCACACCTCAAGTGTTCAGTAATTTTCTTCAAGAGTTCACTCTCCTACCAAAAATGGTCCCAACACACAACTCACACACAGAATTGGTGTTCACCTCTCCAACCAGTCAGTAATAACCCTGCCAGTACACCAAGCACTCTAAAATACTTCAAGTAGATCTCCCATGAACCTGTAACCTACAATTCAACAGACCTTACTTACACATGTAGATCTCCTATGAGCTTGCAACAACCTGCAACTCAATGATCTTACAATGGAAGGATCTTCTTTGCCTTCCTTTTCAGCTCATCATTACAATACATGCCAATGGGTCTATAAATAGATCCCAGACTAAAACAATAACTTAGACTCTTAGTTTACTAATAATAGACATGCAGCTCAAGACTCGAAGTAGCCTTTACATGCAAACACTTAGTTCAACTAACTAACTGTTCGTGCAATGAATAGTTCTGAAACACACAGGTGACCGACGTCGGTCCCTATCTAACTAGTGTTGACCGACGTCAGCTGACTCCCTGTCGATGCTAGTTGCCTTCTACATTCATCATGATCAACGTCGGTCATACTGCCGATGCTGGTACTTCTGAAACTTCAGCAACCTCCTCTTCATCTGCATAGTTGAAGCTTTTAGCTCCACAACCTAACATGGATAACACAATGAAAAATCATGTCAATTGGATTCAAACTCACTAACTTGTTATGCAAAGGTATAGTCCTTTTCACAATGACTTAAACCATGTACTACTTAGTTAAGTCTGATGTTGAGCTTGAATTGATCTGGGTTTTCATTAGGATTATCAAGCTAACCGCTCATCCAATATTTAATCCTTATATCATGTGATTAATTTACATATGCTACCATAGAGTGGGGTTGGTATGATGATAGGAGATGAAACTCCAGGTCAATTCACCTGTAAAGAACTTGTGAGGAGGCGATGAACTCTTGCCCACAAGCCAATGTAGAAAGATAAACAAATGAAAATTAGAAGAACTTTAAAGGTCATTTTTGGGTCACCCAAATAACTCAGATCTTGGGGAGAGCATACAAAAATTTCCTTCCATTCTAGACTCAAAGAAAAATACAAGAAACAAGGTACTTTTGATCAACCGAGTTCCCTAAAGGGGACAAAGGAGAGAATACACACAAGGTTCATTTTTCCAAAAGAAATTAATTTAAGGAAATTTGAAACTAATTAATAAACAAAGAACAAAAAAAAAAACTCTTAAGAGCTCTAAACTAAGATGGATGTTCATTTTAAAAGCACTAAATAAGATGTAAATGAAGTTTTAGCCCCTTGGCCTTGTTTGCTCTTGCAAAACTTGAAATACAAAAAGACAAGTTGGTTAGGTCAATTTTAAATCACTAAAACATAAGTGTTTATGAAATATTGAAGTGTTTACACCTCTCTTTATCCACTTAGGTTCCTATAAAAATGTTAGTGGGTTATCTTGTCTTTACGAAAAAAATCCAACCAACAAATAACTTTTCATTATCACTTTCAGGTTTTGTTCACACAGTGTGAAGTCACCAATTTTGTAACATAACAAAGTCACTGATTTCTGTAAAGTCACTAATTTCTCTATGAAATAGAATAGATAGAAATAATATCTAGAAAAGTCACCATTAGATAGGGATGAATTCACCAATTAGTCCAAGTAAATTAACTGATTATGGGTTAAAATAAGGTGAAGTCACTGAAGCTGTTGGGAAATACGGAAGCACACAATTGATTACCAAATACAAGCAACTTACATGCAAAATTAAACCAGAATCACAAGTAACTAGAATTCAAAAATAACACAGAATATGAGAGACAATACACAACTTGTATTAAAACTCTTCCAGAAAGAAATACAACAAAGAAGATTGCCACAATTCTTCTTCCTTACACACCTCTAGGGCTCCCACACCTCTAGGGCATAAACAGTAAATCTTCCCTCAAAGCTCTCTCTCTTACGGTCCCAACACACAACTCAAACACAGAGTTGGTGTTCACCTCCAACCAGTCAGTATCCACTATTGCCAGTACACTAGTGCTCCATGCACTCCACAAGTGCTCCACGCACTCCAAGTACACAAATGTACTTCAAGTAGATCTCCTCTGAACTGCAACAACCTGCAACCCAAATGATCTCACTTATGGAAGGATCTTCTTTGCCTTCCTCTTTGCTCTCTTTCTGAGTACACACTATACTCCAAGTTGATCTTGCATGATCCTGCTCCCTATTGTGTTGCTGTCCTCCCTCATCTTGCACACTTGCAAATCAATCTAGTTCTGCACACCTGTAAACCTGGATCATGCACACACATACACCTGCAGATCAATGATCTTACTTACCATGTAGATCTCCTAATGTAGCCATGCACACCTGCTGACCAAGATCCTACACCCTTGAAGAACCCTTCTGATTCTCCAAAACTAGCACCCACACTTGGCACTGCTGTGGAACTAGGAGCAACACCCTTGCTCACCTCACACACAGAAGGAGCTAACTTTGCTCAACTCAAACTAGAACACTTTTCAATATAGCCTATGAGTCTCTTAAATAGATGTCATGCAAAAAATAATTAGACATCTAATTACAATAATTAGATCTACAGCTTCTAGTCTAAATTTGGCTCTTGACATGCAAACACTTGGTTCGTTAACTAACTGCCCGTAAAACTTGCAGTTCTAAACCGCACAGGTGACCGATGTCAGTCCCTGTCTGCCTGGAGGTGACTGATGTTAGCCAATCCCTGACTGACATCGGTTGCTTCTCTTCACTAATTTGACTAACGTCAGCTGATCAGACCAACGCCAATTGCTCTGCAACTTAGCAACCTTCAGGAACCTCCTCCCCTATTTGCATTAGTGAAGCTTTTAGCTCCACAACCTAATAGAAGCCACGAGTAAATATACCTGGCAAAGCCACTAATATGCAAGATCAAAGTCATTATTTGTGTTTATCTATGTTGTTATTTACATAGAGGTCAATTAAACACATGTAAATGTTAGGATGTGGGGCTAAAAGCTTCAACTAGTGCAAACAGGGAGGAGGTTGCTGAGTTCCAGGGAGATCGGCGTCGGCAGAGTGCAGTGCACATGGAAATCAATGACGATAGGGTGGACAGGAAGGAAACCGACATCGGCAGGATGTTGGCCGATGTTAGTCACCTCTAGGCAGATAGGGACCGACGTCGGTCACCTGTGGCAATTTCAAAACTGCTTGTTCCATGGATAGTTAGTTCGTTAAACCGAGTGTTTGCATGCAAAGGCTATTTTTGGTCTTGAGTTGCGTGTCTAATTATTGTAATTAGGATAGTCTAATTATTGTAAGCATGAGATCTATATATGGACTCATGGGCTGTATTGTAAACTTGTAGCTAGTGAGTAAGAGAGCAATAAGCTCCTTCAGAGAGAAGAGAGCAATGGTGCGTTCCTTCTAGTGCCATAGTACCAAGGTGGGTACTAGTTTGGAGAATCAGCAGGGTTCTTCGTATGTGTATGATCTTGGTCAGCATGTGTGCATGACTTTTTATAGGAGATCTACAATGGTGAGTAAGGTCCAGTGATTTGTAGGTAGCAGCAGAGAGCAGGAGATCTACTTGAAGTACGATTGTGTACTTGGTGAACTGGCAGCGTGTTATTGACTGGTTGGAGAGGTGAACATCAATTATGTATTGGAGTTGATTGTTGTGATCAAGAGAGAGAGGGAAGAAGGTCTTGAGGTGTGGCAAACCTTTGAGGTGGAAGAAGAAGTGACATCTTCTTTATTGTATATTCTTCTGAGTGATTATTAATACAATTGTGTATTGTCTCTCAATTCCTGTGTTGTTTCATATTTCTAGTTGCTTATTGATTCTGGTTAAATTCTGTGTTTAGTTGCTAATACAAGAAGTAATCATATGTGCTCTAATTGGTGGAGAAAGATCCTAACTAAGTAGGCATCGGAGCATGTTTATTGTTCTAGGTTCCTGACAAGTGGTATCAGAGCTTTTGGTTGGGTTGACTAACAGGTGGTTCAGATCTGGTAGTGTTTTTGATTACAGGTCACTCACAAGGGTTTTAGATTGAGTGGGAGTATAGCAATGGCAGAAGAAAGTAAGCTACGAATGGAGAAACTAAATAGCACGAATGGTCTGATTGATAGAAAGAAAGAGCAGGTAAAAAGAGATTGTTGGTCGGTAGAAGATCAGCGTGTAGAAGCATATGTTGCAGGGGATGTTGCATAGGATGTTCTGGATAATACTAATCTTTGTTTACAGATTCTTTTGCCTCTTTCCATGCAGCCTGAAATAGAGCATCTTTTCATGGGTATGTCTTTGGAGACTTTGGAGAGATTTATTTAGGGGTTGGAGAGCCTTGTCAAATTATTGACGAAGGGGAAGTGAAGCTGAAATTGTAGACGGATAACACACAGTGGTTGAAGGAAGTCATGCAGGTACCAGTCTTAGAGATGAGTCTAATTTCTTCAGGAAATTTGGGTGATGAGAGATGCACTGTAACTCTCACAGTAGATGCACTTGAATTAGATGGTGGTAAGAAAGTAGGTATCCTTTATCTATCTACTTATATGACTGATTCACCTTCTATTGCAGAGATGTGGCTTCATAGGCTTAGTCACATATGTAGAAGGAGAATGCAGGTTTTGAAGTGGAAGTCAGATGTCCTTGACAAGCTAAAGAACTAGAAAGCCTTGGTGTTCATGGAGGAGATGACGGACAGAGATCAGGTGAGGGAACTAAATTATTCTGAGCAGAGCAAGGTTGATTTGATCAAGATTTTGATCCATGGAGAGCTCATGGGTAAAAAGTTATCACTCACAGACGAACACAGGTACCGATGTCGGTCATATAGTAACTGATGTCGGCAATAGGAAGACCGATGTCGGTCATGAAGGAACTGCTGTCAGCATAAAGGACACCGGTGTTGGCCAGAGAAATGATGTCAGCAGTCAGGGTCAGTACAGGGAGCCGACATCGATCGGGAGCAACTTGGGAGATGGCTGAGATCGGTCACTATACGGATAGTGGGCAGACATCAAGTTATCAACAAGTCTCAAACTCTCATGTCAAGGTCAGAAAGGGTAAGTGAACCTCATATTCATTGTTCACCTTCTTTATATTGCTTATTGATGGTCAAGAACCAGGAAGATGCGAAGAGGCATTGCAGGTAGAATCCAGATACAGTGGGAGCTTGACATGGATGAGGAGTGTGAGTCCTTGGAGAAGAACTAAACAGGTATTTGTTGGTAGAGTTGTCAGCTGGAAGTAAGCACTGAGAGATAGAATGGATTCCCAAGTTAAAGAAGAGAGTGGATGGATACGTGAGACGAAAGGCCAAGGCATATGGTCTTGAGGAAGCTGCAGGACAGTGGTACAGGTTTTGACAGGTGGATGACTAAGCATGGCTTCAGTTAATGTCAGTGTAACTATTGTGGTTTTGTCTTACCAGGTGGATGATGAGTCACGACATTATCCAGTTACTGTATGTGGGTAATTTGCTAGCAAGTTTTGTACATACAGGGATTTACTGAGCTAAAGGTAAGGTTAGTTCAGAGGTATGTCAGGAAGAATTTAGAGCAGTGAAATTCTTTGGCATAAGAGACATGGAGATTTTATCTCCAGTGGGAGCTGATGTGAAGATGGTGTTGGCGGGGTTCATGATACAGGATGCAAAATCAAAAAGCACACCAAGGGCTGGACAGTTCAAGCTTAGCTTGGAATAGGGTTTGAAATCACATGAGATCTAGTGTAGACTTGAGTTTTCCCAATCAGTGGGAGTTGTCAAAAAGTATGGAGCCAATTCGAGGAAGAGGTACTGAAGGGCAGTTCAATGGATTCTTATAGGGATTAGCGACAGGTCAACATGCTATGCAGGGTCAAGTTATTTTCTACATAGGTTTGTAGATGTGGATGCGACAGATTACTTGGATGACAAAGGCACAAAGGTTAGAGCATCACAGGGTGTGGTGGTTAGTCTTCAGGATTGATCTTGAAGAGGGATACAAGCCAGGGTACAAATTAAATAGTGTACAAATACAGGTACAATTGTAGCTGTTTATCTCCAAGTGGAAGATTGTTAGGATGTGGAGCTAAAAGCTTCAACTAGTGCAAATAGGGAGGAGGTTGCTGAGTTCCAGGGAGACCGGCATCGGTAGAGTGTAGTGCACATGGAAACTGACGACGTAGGGTGGACAGAAAGGAAATCGACATCGGTAGGATGTCGGCCGACGTCGATCACCTTCAGGCAGATAGGGACTGACGTCGATCGCCTGTGGTAGTTCCAGAACTGCTTGTTCTACAGATAGTTAGTTCGTTGAACCGAGTGTTTGCATGTAAAGGCTATTTTTGGTCTTGAGTTGCGTGTCTAATTATTGTAATTAAGATAGTCTAATTATTGTAAGCATGAGATCTATATATGGACTCATGGGCTGTATTGTAAACTTGTAGCTAGTGAGTAAGAGAGCAATAAGCTCCTTCAGAGAGAAGAGAGCAATGGTGCGTTCCTCCTAGTGCCATAGTACCAAGGTGGGTACTGGTTTGGAGAATCAGTAGGGTTCTTCGTATGTGTATGATCTTGGTCAGCATGTGTGCATGACTTTCTATAGGAGATCTACAATGGTGAGTAAGGTCCAGTGATTTGTAGGTAGCAGCAGAGAGCAGGAGATCTACTTGAAGTATGGTTGTGTACTTGGTGAACTGGCAGCGTGTTACTGACTGGTTGGAGAGGTGAACATCAATTCTGTATTGGAGTTGATTGTTGTGACCAAGAGAGAGAGGGAAGAAGGTCTTGAGGTGTGGCGAACCTTTGAGGTGGAAGAAGAAGTGGCATCTTCTTTATTGTATATTCTTCTGAGTGATTATTAATACAATTGTGTATGGTCTCTCAATTCCTGTGTTGTTTCATATTTCTAGTTACTTATTGATTCTGGTTAAATTCTGTGTTTAGTTGCTAATACAAGAAGTAATCATATGTGCTCTAATTGGTGGAGCAAGATCCTGACTAAGTAGGCATCGGAGCATGTTTATTGTTCTAGGTTCCTGACAGTAAATGTTGTTTATTTTACCATAGAGCAATGCTAATTTTTCTATGAAGTTGCCATTTTTTGTGAAGTCACTGAAAAGCAGGTGTGAAGTTGTCATTTTCTTGAAAAGTAAACAATCATAAAATAGAGGACAAAATAGGCAAATTCACTGTTTAGTAGGGTGAAGTCACCAATTAATAAAATAAATAAAATGATGGGAATTTTAAGCATAAAACTCAAAACTTGAAGATTGGAATGATCTTTTTATGAATTTTGAAGGTTCCACATCATTCATTTGTCTATAAGGGGTGCGTGGTCCCACTGGGTATGCCATTATGTATCATTAGGGATTTGAAGATACAAATTTTGTTAGTTCCTTATTATTGAATCAAAATAGAATTTAAATAAAAAAATACAATGGAAACTAAACCACTCTTTCCTGAGTATTCGGGTGAGCTTAACACAATAAACAAAACTACAAATATAAGATAAAATACAAGACTATGTCATATCCCTTGTCAAAACTAGTGCTCATTTGTTGGTATAGAGGATGTTAATGCTTTCTTTGTAGGAAATAAATACTTTGATCAATGATATTTACATTTTGGGCAACATTTATTTAAGACCACTTGAGGCTTTAATTGGCTCTGCTTGGCTTGGTGTGAAGCTTCTTAGATTAATTTGGCATTATAACATTGATTGAGGGATTCTTGAAAGCATCCCCACAAAATAAACTCACACACAATTTGTTTTTGGAGAGAATGAGGGTACTTGTATTTATAGGTCTTAAAACTAACTCTAACCCAAGTGCAGTCAGGTTTAGTTTTAATTTTGGTTGTGTCTAGATCAACCTTAGTCAAGTTTAGATTAATCGTGGGTTGGGTCAAAGTAATTATGAAGGCTTAACAACTCATATAAGATATTTATGAGGCTTAAAAAATCATAGAATATATTAATGAGGTATGGCTCACTTTTTATTAGAATTTTAGGCATTTATAAAAGATATTATTAATTCCTTTGACTTTGACCTCATCTTTTTTGAATAATTCCTTTTTAAGAAAATGTAATTCCCTAATTGAATTTGGAATTTTTACTTAAGTATCTAATTGAATTTTTTATTTTAATTAATATTTCTTAGGGTTTTTGGCCTTTATGAGTTTTTTTAATGTTTTACATTAATAGATCAATAAGCCAAGAATATCAATTTACTAGGTTGCAATTTGACTAAGGTTGAATACAAGCTAGGTTATCGGTGCATATAGGGTAATACCCCAAATGAGGATGCCTTGACATGATTTTGGGTAATTATATCTCTTATATATATGAATTTGAGAAATCTAGTGAATTCTAGGCTTAAATTACATCATTTTATAGAAATTAATATGTATCCTATTTAGACATGAAAGTGGCTAAAATTGAGTGTTTGCACCCCTCACAGTTCTCTTAAAACACTTGCTTGAAATTTTTACCATTTTCCCACTTAGGGAAGAAAAGATTCTTTTGGGATGTGTCTGTATGCATATAAATTTCAACCTTGAGGCTTGATGGATACTAGATAGAGGTTATTTTAATGTTTATACACTCATTTATACATGTCCACACTGATGGTTCATCGATTGAGCTAGAGAGTTAAGAGATACGCTACCCACTAACCGAATTTTGGTCCCTAAAGTGAGATTCAAGTGCAAGATAAAATGTGGTACCATGTCTCCCTCATAATGAGTGGAAAATAATCCTCTTGGGGTTCCCATAGGACTCATCATAAAACTATAAGAGTTGATGGTTCATTTCTACCTGTCACGTATCTCTTACAATGCCCACCTAAAGCTTGTTTCATTTTCCCACTCATTAATGAGAAGTTTATCTTGAGGAAAGAATTTTAATGCATTAAAATTATGACCTTAAGGCTTGAAAAAATATAATTTGAGGCCATTCCAATGTTTATACACCCATCCTGATGTGTCCGTACAGATAATTCATTAATTGAGCTAGTGATTCAAAAAATTCACTACCCACTGACTTGTGTTTGGTACCTAAATTAAGATTTGGATACAAAAATAAATATTACTTAATTTCTCCCTCATAAATATTGACATATAATCCTCCATGGGGTAATAATAGGACTTACCCATGCAATTTTAGGAGTTGATAGTTTGCCTGTAGCCCTAAATGTTCCCCTATAATGCTCGTTCGAAGTTTGTTTCATTTATATAATTAGGGATGAGAATATTATATTTAGGGATGAATTTTGAAACCTATAATTATAAAACCTAGGAGGTAATATATATTAGATAGATTCCTTTTCAATATTTATTTACCCATTTGGACTCATCTGTACAGATGGTTTGTCGATAGGGCTAGTGAGTAAAAATATATGCTAACCATTGACCAAATTTTGGTCCCTAAAGTAATATTTGTATTTGATAAAATGTGATAATGTTTCCCCCAAATAATTAGTGACATAAAATCCTTTGATGGTGCTCATATATCTCACCCAAAAAATTCTATGAGCTTATGGTTCATCTCTACACCTCATGGTCCTCCTGCAACATCCGCCTGAAGTTATTTATATTTTCCCACTTAGGGATGAGAAAATTATCTTAAGGTATGATTATAAAAAACTAAAAATTTTGATCTTAGGGCTTGAAAAAGTTGGATGGAGGACATTCCAGTGTTTATACACCCATTTGGATATGTCTTCATAGACGGCTCATCAATTAGGCTAGTGCATATCAACCCACTAACCAACTTTGGTCCTTAAAGTGAGATTTAAATATGACATAAAATATGCCACCATGTCTCCATCATAAAGAATATAAAATTATCCTAAAATTATTTAAAACTCTCATCCATGCAATTATAGGAGCTGATGGTTCATATCTATCACTCGCATATATTTTACAACACCAACCTAAAATTCGTTCAATTTTCCCACTCAGGGATGAAAATATTATATTGAGAAATGCATCCAAAAGCCTACAAATTTTTAACCTAGGTATGATGGAATGTGGATAGAGTCCATTCCAATATTTATACACCCATCTAGATGTGTTAGTGTAGACAATTCATTGATTGGGTTAGTGAGTCAAGAGATACAGTACCCACTGACCAATTTTTAGTCCTTAAATTGATATTTGGTTATGAGATAAATTATGTTTACATGTCTCCCTCATATGAGTGGAAAATATACACTAGGGTGTGCTCATATTTATCACTTATACAACTATGGGAGCTAACATTTTATCTCTACCCCTCATGATTCTCTTACAATGCTCACTTGAAGTTAGTTCTATTTATACACTAAAGGTAAAGAAAATTCTCTTTAGGGATACATTCAGATTATTATAAATATAAAAATTGGTATGTGATAAATAGTGGATTAATTCCATTTTATAATTTATATGTCCATCTAGATGTGTCAGTGTAGATGATTTTTTGATTGGGGTAGCGAGTCAAAAGATATGCTACCACTGAGTAAATTTTAGTCCCCAAAGTGAGATTTTTATTTGAGATAAAATGTGACACTATGTCTCCCTCATCATGAGTGGCATATAATAATATATGGGGTGATTAAAGGACTTGCTCATGAAATTTTAAGAGTTGACAGTTCATCTCTACCCCTCATGGTTCTCCTGCAATAGCTGCCTAAAGTTCATTCTATTTTCCCACTTAGGAACAAAATGATTCTCTTGAGGAATGCATCCAACCAACTATAAATTTCAACCTTAAGGGTTGCATTAGTTTAGATGAAGTATTTTATATCATTTATTCTCCCATATGGATGTGTCCCTATAAATAATTTATTGATTGGGTTAGCAATTCATGAGATATGCTACCCATTGACCAACTTTTAGTCCCTAAAGTAAGATTTGGCTATGAGAGAAAATGTGTCACCATATCTCCCTCATCATGAGGGGTAAATAATCCTATAGGGGTTTATTAGAAGACACACCCATGTAATTTTAGGAGCTGATGGTTCATCTCTACCACTCATGGACATCTTGGAATGCTCATTCAAACTTCATTCTATTTTCCCAGTTAGGGATGAGAAGCTTATCTTGAGGGATGTATTTGACCTCCTAAAAAATTTGATCCTAAGTAAAAATGGAGCATAAATGGTGTCCATTTTAGTATTTATATGCCCATATAGATCTATTTACATAGATGATTCATCAATTTGGCTAGCGAGTCTAGAGATACACTACCCACTAACCAAATTTATGTTCTTATAGCAAGATTTAGATACGAGATAAAATGTGTCACCATGTCTCCCTCATCATGAGTGGGAAAAAATAATTTTTGGGGTGTTTGAAGGAATCACACATTCAATATTAGGAATTGATAGTTCATCTCTACCCCTCATGATTCTCCTTCAATACTCACTTGAAGTTTGTTTCATTTCCACACTCAAAGATAAAAAGATTCTATTTAGGGATGCTTTTGGCCACCTAAAAATATTAACCTTAGGAGGTGATGTAGAGCATATAGAGGCCATTATATTTTTTATATACCCATCTAGATGCACCCATATAGAATATTCATTGATTTGTCTTGTGAGTCATAATATATGTTACCCACTAACCAACATTTTATCCCTAAAGTGATGTTTGGCTACGAGATAAAATGTGTTGTTGTGTCTCCCTCATCACAATTGGAATAGAATCCTTTAAGGGGTGATTATAATATTAATATGTGTAACTATAAGACATGGCAATTTATCTCTACCCCTCATGGTTCTCTTGCAATTCCTACCTTAAGTTCATTCAATTTTTCCACTTAAGGATGATAAGCTTCTCTTGAGGGATGTATATAGATGCCTAAAAATTTTAACCCTAGGACCTGATGGATCATGAATGGAGGCCATTCTAACATTTATAATCCCATTCAAACACATCTTCATAGATGGTTCATTGATTGGGATTTTGATTCAAGAGATACGTTACCCACTGACCAACTTGTGGTCCCTAAAGTGATATTTGGCTATGAAAGAAAACATGTCGCCATGTCTCCTTCATCATGAGTGGAAAAAATACTCTGAGGGGTTATTAGAGGACTTGTATTTACAAATTTAGGAGATAATGGTTTGTCTTTACCCCTCGTGGATCTCCTACAATGCCTACCCATATTTTATTTCATTTTTCCACTTAGGGACAAGAATCTTCACTTATGGATTCATCTGATAGCATAAAATGTTTAACCATAGAGACTAATGGATAATGAATAGAGTCTAATATAGTGGTTATAAATGCATTTATATGCATTTGGGTAAATAGTTCATTGATTGGGTTAGTGATTCAAGATATATGCTACTCATTGACTAACATTTGGTCCCTAAAATGAGATTTAGCTGCAAAAGAAAAATTTCCCACATGTCTCCCTCATCATGAGTGGTAAATAATCATATGGGGGTACTTATAGGACTCACTCATTAAACTTTATGATTTGATAGTTTGTATCTACCCCTCACAACTCTCTTGTAATGCATGTATGAAGTTCATTTCATTTTCCCACTTAGGGACAAGAATCTTATCTTAAGGGATGTGTATGACTGCCTATAATTATCAATCCCGTATCCCAAAAAATCATAAATTAAGGCCATTCTAGTGTTTATAAGCCCATCTAGATGCATCTACATAGAAAATTCATTGATTGGGATAGTGGGTCAAGAGATATGTTACCCATTGACAACTTTTGGTCCCTAAAGTGAGATTTAGATGTAAGATAAAATTTGCCATCATATCTCCCTAATTAGGACTAGTAAAGGATATTATGGGGGTACTTAGAGAACTCACTCATTCACCTATATGAGCTAATAATTTGTCTCTACCCTTCATGACTCTCATATAATGCCCACTTGAAGTTCATTTCATTTTCCACTCAAGGATGAGAAACTTATCTCGAGGGATGCATCTGACTATATGTAACTTTTGACCCTAGAGACTAAAAAAACACAAAATAAATCCTTTCCAAGATTTATATGCCCATCTAGATATGTCTGCATAAATAGTTAATCGATTGGGATAGTGAGTCAAGAGATACACTACCCATTGACCAAATTTTGGTCCCAAAAACAAGATTCATCTATGAGAGAAAATATGCCATTGTGTCTCTCTCATAAAAAGTGTAAAATAATCCTCTAGGGTGTGCTGAGAGGAATCACTTGTGCAATTTTAGGAGGTAAAAATTTGTGTCTATGCCTCATGGATCTCCCACAATACCCACCTAAAGTTCATCCAATTTTACCATTTAGGGACAAGAAGCTTATTTTGAAGGATGCATCTATCCACTTGTAACTTTTTGCCCATGGGATTAAAGGAGTGTATACAGAGGCCATTATAGAATTTATACACACATCTAGATGCATTCTCACAAATAGTTCATCAATTTTTCTAGTGAGTCAAGAGATACACTGCCCACTAACCAAATTTTGGTCCCTAATGAGAGATTTGGTTGTGAGAGAAAATGTGTAGTCATGTCTTCCTAATCATGAATGGCATAAAATCCTCTAAGAGGTGTTCATAAGACTCACCTGTGTAACTATAGGAGCTGACAGTTCATCTCTACTTCTCATGGTTCTCCTACAATCTCTATCCAAGTTAGTTAGAGAGGTAAGCAAGTTGGTTTGGGAGAGAGTTATAACCGTAGGAGAGAATGCTAACATAGATTTGAGAGAGAGATAAAGAGAGCCAAATGCCTAAAATATTGATGTATGTTAATTAAATCCTCACTTTATTCTCTATAATATTTTGAGAAAAGAAATTTTATTCACATTTTCCATGTCAATGTGGTGGTTATATTTTTGACATTATTTAATGAAATCTAAGGTAATGCTAAGAAACCATCACATAAATCAACAATCATTACACAAATGTGCACAACAAAATAGATTCATTGTGCTCATTATAATTTCAATACATCAATTTAATGAAAGCTAAACATTATAACTATCTGTTCATTGACACAACCATGCCTGAAAACTTCTTAATTTATGAATAATTTCAAGAAGGATAACATGTATGTAACAACATCAATAAAAAATAATAATGACATATAAGAAGTAATTATTTATACATAAATTATAATAGTGTACGATTAACATAGATATGTTAAATAATATTCATGTGTATCTAAATTATGTCATAATGACATAAAAAATAGGCCATATCAGGATACAATATAAACCATAATATAAATATACAAAATGTGCCATATAGGCATAAAAAGTGGGCCATATTAGCATACAAAATAAATTTTGCCTACAACTACCCATAATACAACTAGTTCTCTTATTACTCATTACCTCTAAATAAATTGCACCTCATCACCATATATTTAGAACTTGGGGTGCTGAATGACTCATTTTGGGGAGAAAATATCATCTCAGGATGTGAAGGACCAAATGTATCTGCCAAAACCTCAAAACACTGTGGCACATGGAAAATAAAAAATATAAAAAAATTAATGCAATAGAATTATTTATGGAAAATGATAGAGTTTCCAAGAAATTGTTTTGTTTCAAGATGATTCTAGAATCACCACATGCCACCTAAAGGATTGTTTGGGGCCACGTGACCTCACATATATCCAAGATGGAGAATCCTATGGAGCATAGATATAGGGTTAGATCTAGATGTACATACAATTATAAATATGAAACAAAATATCATTGATTGAAGTTAAAAAAATAATTTTACTATGTGTTCTCATTAGTCTCTATCTTTGAATAAGGTTGTGCTTGGGAGATATTGGATCTTTGGATGAAACTATAATGCTAGTCATATGTTGTTGTGATCCATGTGGGGCACCCATAACATCTCTCATCATCTATACAACCAACAAATAAAAGAGGCCAGTTATGAATTAAACAAAACTAAACCTATTTAAAGATAAATGTAAATTATTCCATATATACATAAAGAAAGAGTGAGATAGGGATATAAAGAGAAGAAATAGTACTAATCAGAGGGAGTGAGAGAGTGATAATGAGATAAAGAGAGAGGCAATGGAGGGAGAGAAACATAGATATAATTCAACATTCTCTCTCTTTCTCTCCCTCTCTCTTCCTATGTCTATGTCTCTCACAAGAGGAGGGGAAGGATAAGCAAGAAAACACACTAAAACTATGGTGTATACAAAATTTCTAAATAATATATCAATTTGACAATTTAATTTCTCAACCTGAGTGTAGGGTAGTGTAATGCTAATTTTATCCTCATCAATAGAATCCAAACCAGATAGGGTACATAATATATCAATAATATTCTATGCAAACAACAAATAAAATAAGTCAAATATTAGTTGATTAAGTAAACATATACTAAAAGATAAATTTAATACCTTTACATACATAAAAAACTATAATTAATTAATCCTATGTGTCAAATATAGATGGTGAAGTAGACAAGCCTTGTAAAATGAGTCTTTTACTATTGAGAGGTGGTGAAGTAATTTTAAATGGAATATACTTTGGAATGCTAGTGTCATGAGGTACTAAAGCAACTGTAGATGGCATATAATATAGTGTGATAGCATCTTAAGGTGCTGAAGAAACTGTAGATGAACTATAATATTTGGTACTAGTGTGCAGAGATGCTGAAGAAATTGTAGATGGAATATAATATTCAGTACTAGTGTGCAGAGATGATGAAGAAACTATAGATGCCATATATTATGGCATACTAGTGTGCTATACAAATATACATATAATCTCAACATGTGTGCCTATTAGATTTGTAGATGTAACTTGAGCAAGTGGTCTAATACACTTCCTCCCACATGATGTGAAATGATGTGCATGAACTATAGAATAAATTTTATCTATACCACCATCTGAAGTACCAATAGTAGGAGGGACACTACTAGATGTGCCACCACCTATAGCCTATGTATAACTCCTCAGTGTATGCATCCTGTGGTGAATCATAACCTGTGTGAGACTACCAATTGCCTCAAGGGTGTCAATTTATGTACCATTATGTAATATTTTTGGGATATAAGTATGTTTTATTGTCAGCCTATTTATCCATTATTAATTTTAGTAGTTTTGGTCTATCTTAATGCCATGTATATTAAATGCAGGCCCAAATACCATATCTTAGGATGCCTTCATGTAGAAATAATTCAAAATTTCTTGTAGAAAAAACTCATAGTAAAGTTTTATCAAAAAAATATAATGTAACCTCATTAGTAGTGCATCGAGGCTCATGAAACACTATCCACCACCTATCCCAAAAGTTATTTTCAATCTTCATGTAAACACACCTATCAATGTTAATGTGTTTTCAACTCATTGGTGGTCATTTGGTGGGTTCAAGCTTAAGAAATAAATCACTATATTATTATTTTGTTATCTTTTTTTTATGTCCTCAAATGAAAATTTATCAAAATGATATTCTTTCAACACTTCTCTTTGATGCAACATTGCATCAAGTTGGGCTTGACATTTATCAGTTCATTGAAAATGGCCTCCAATGTATTGTTGAGTGAATTGCATACACTATGACTTGAAGAGTTAGGAAAAATATTGATAATAATTCCATTTATTTATAATTATAATTATATTATTCAAATAATTGAGATTAATCGTATGCAAAGTCAAAATGTTGGGGGGTTTTCATCATAGTTTTGTTTTAGATTTTCTTCAAGAAATGGGTCCATCAACTCAATTTATAAAAACAAACATTTATATTAGGTCTAGTTGAATGAATTTGTCAAAGAAATGAAAATTTAATTTGAACACCCTCGTACCTTGTGATTATTATTAAAAATGCATTAAAAAAAAATATTTCAAACCCTAAACCTGCCCTATAGGAAAAAAAGCTTATCCGAGACCGTGATGTAAGTGTGAAATCTTGTTGGGGATGTAATGAATTCAAAACATGATCTTAAAACATACCATGAAGGAATGAACGGAGGGTTTTGGTCAAGGAGGCAGTATTATAACATTTAAAAAGGGTGTATGCCCTTTTTAGCCCATAGAGGGCATACACCCTTTATAAAAAATGGTGTATACCCTTTAGTCTTGGTACCATGCCAAGTATGTCAGGTTTGGGTTTTTTGGGAAAAAGGGATATACGCTTTGAAAAATAAGATGTGTTTCTAATAATGCCATGTTTTTTATCCCCCAAGTTTATGCATCCATCTTCATGCAAGGGTGAAAGAAAAATTTATTTAAAGACATCATGTAATTATTTATATGCCATAGGATTTGTCATTTTAGATAGCATTGTCTTGTGCCTTAAGACATATTCTACAATAGGCTCATTTTTTTTTTGAGTTAAACAATCTAAGCATAGGAAATCTTCTCATTCATATTTATTGAAAAAATGTGCTAGGAACATATTGACCATTGGATTGAATGCATGCACCGCTTGTTGAGTTAATTTAATAACCATTATAAAACATATTATTTTAGACTTCTTAGGAATAACTTACTCAATAACCTATCATTGAACACATAGTCCAAACATGTTATGTGTAATGCTCTAGGATGTTGTTTTGGGTCACCCTTTACATCATATTGTGTAAGCCTGGGAGCCAAAAAAATGTAGGGAGAGTATATACTACTATATGTTACCAAAAGAGTGTGTAATAAAATGTGATAATCTAGTGCTTGATTAGGTTTCAAAGCAACTTACTCAAAGTGTAATACCTTATTTTATAGAGATTGAATCTTGTGCATAAGGGATTCTATATCAAGAGAAGATGAAAGTATGATAAACCCAAGGCGGTGTTCCTAATGGTTGAGTAGGAATTGGCATATTAATTTTTTGAAACCCTTGAGTTGTCCCCATAGTAAATGTTGGCATAAAATTTATATCCAATGGATCCATAGGTTTATAATTATCTAATGATTGTGACATACTTGAAATTTTGGTTTTCAAAAAGGTTTACAAAATTCTAGGAGGATTGAGAGGTTGTTTCAAAGTCTTTCTATAAAAATATGGATAGATTCAACTTTGTTAAACATGAGTTGTTTATTATCAATAGGTGGGAGTACAACTTATTATTCATATTGAGGACCAAGGTTACCTTGATCATACAATTCATGTTTTAAATTAGTTTAGGGAATATTTACATGCTCATTGTGTTTATTAGTATCTGAAGGTCCTATGATAATTTTATTTTTATCCATGTTATTTAATTTATCCAAAGAAATTTGAGGATGTTCAACTAAAATACTACTCAATCTGGCACTTTTTCTAAGAGAGATAGAAATAAAATATTTAGAGTGCATAAAAGATGAAACACAAACTTGAAATATTGTTGCCATTACAAAATTTATCATATCTAAAAATGCTAAAATAACAACTGGACAACTAAAAATAAGAAGACAAACCCTATAAAAGTCTATGGTTAGGGTTTCGAAACATTCAATCAATAGAAAAATTCATAAATATGTTTTATCAAGTTTGGGGAACTGAGAGATTACTAGACCCTAAATGGACAAATCACTATGTAAAATCAAAATGCTATATATATATACAATAAATGACACAAACTGATTTAGAAGTTACTAAATTTGGAAACATACTAAATATGGAAAGTACAAAGGAAAATATAAACTTAGATAGAAGACTAAGATATAATATATTTATGGATCTAATATTGATAGGAGGGTTGTGTTAGCTAAGTACATATCTAGAATAAGAGTTGGCAAGGCTCTTGGAGAATAGTTGTGGAATTGGATAATAGTGGGTGGCATTATATCCAAATATAGAGGCCTTGTCTGAAAATAATAGATATTTAAAACTTTTGAGTTTTTTTCTCCTTAACTTGTGTATTCTATATACTATGCATGAGCTTTTGATATGATGTGGGGATCAATGTGTAACTTTTTATTCACTCAAAACACTAGCTCAATGTTGTAGAAAGATAAATGCAATCATGAAATAAAAAGTGGTTAGCAGTTGAAGTTTTGATTGACCTCAACACATCTATATTGAGCATTGCATACATACCAATAATATAAAAAGGGATCAAACTCCATGCAGTTATCTCATGCTATGGTGGTGTGTGTGAAAGATTGGTGAAAAATACTAGATGTTGGTGAAATCTTAGTGTGATTAAGTATTTTCACTATGGCTTGTGACCTTATTAGTGTATTCAGAGCTTAAGTAAGGGCTACTAGGGATACTTGTATTCAGAATTAGGAGAAATAGGAAGTTTTTTATTAATGTGCAATTAGAACTATGGTGCTTTTTTAGTGTGAAAACCTCATGTGTAAAATAGTTTAAAAGATGGATTTATAGCGGTATTTTTGGAATTCCTTTAGATGGGGCTTGCCAAATTTTTGGGTTGAACCCTTTCATGAATTTAAATTTTAGAAATTAGTCATTATTTGGTAGAAGGACACTTATAAAATAAATAGACAATAACGAGGAGCATTAATATCCAAATAGGGTGTTATTATCCTTAGAGCAAGACTGCTAAAATGGAAGTGTGAGTCAATCTAAAAATGAGCTTAGAATGCTTAAGAGTTTAGATAGAAACATTCTAGGGTCATTGGTTTGCTTAGAAGAATGAGTCATTCATGCAACAAGTGAAAAAAAGTGGTCAAAAGGCCCTGAAATAGGTCATGAGCTAAGTATGTTAAAAGGTGGTCACAAGTGCACTATTATAGCTTAAATTTTAATTTACATGTACATATATAAATAATATTTAATTACAAGTTCATATATATAAGTAAAATAATTATCACTAATATAATTTACAATTTGTATAAAATTCAACATGTCTATATATATATATATATATATATATATATATATATATACACATATATATATTATATTTAATTACAAGTTCATATATATAAGTAAAATAATTATCACTAATATAATTTACAATTTGTATAAAATTCAACATGTCTATATTTAAAGTTTCATTTATTTTTAGTGGTAAAATATAGTCAAACTATATAAAAATCAATTAAAAAATTGAAAAGTTATTAGCTTTCCAAATAAATTCACACAATGGACTCACATATAATTAGTAAGGAATTAATTAATTAAACTAGCATACATATCTTAGATAAATCTATGTAAAAGATGCCAAGAGTTATCATATTTGAGGAGCCGATATTATATTGGATTTGTGACATGAGTGTGGTAAACATCTCAATAATGATATCTCTTTACGTACCTTACATAGATTTATCTAAGATATCTATGCTAGTTATATTATATATCTATAACTAAAATATATAAATTACTATTATTTATTTATGCATTAAAATAAATAATAATATTTATTTATACAATTATTATTATAATTTATATTTACAATCATAATATAAAAATATATTATTATTATATTATAATATTGTATATTATTATAGTTAATATAGTTATATAATACATAATATAATTTAGTTAATATATTATTTTATAGTAATGCTAATTCAAGCCACATATTAAATGTGGAGCCTTGTCACAATCAAATCAATGCTCATAACATCTTTCTCCATCATTGAAAATAGAAAACAACCAATCAAAGATGTCACCATTATGTAAGCTATGTATACCTCTCTATGTAATAATATATGTATTAAGATATATAATAATATTTATTTATATAATAATTATTAAAATTTATATTTAAAATCATAATATAAAATATATTATTATTATTATATTACAATATTGTATATTATTATAGTTAACATAGTTATATAATATAGTTAATATATCATTTTATAGTAATGCTAATTCAAGCCACACATTAAATGTAGAGGCTTGTCACAATCAAATTAATGCTCACAACATCTTTCTCCACTATTGAAAATAGAAAACAACCAATCAAAGATGTCACCACTGTGTAATCTATGGATACCTTTACAATGGTTGCAGGTCATGTAAATTCACCAACTCCCTTGGATCTGAGTTCGGTGTATGATATCACTTGAAATATCTTATCATTTCCACCCACCATCACCATGTAGCTCGTCTTGAAATATTCTCACCACTTACAAGTTTTGTATGGCCTTTCATGCCCCCACCACATTGATATTACTTGAGCTCACCATTACATGAAATGTCTCTTGCTCACACACTACATTTCCATATTATATGAAGGAACACACAACCTCATTTTCCACTATCACCTCCATCAAAAATATAATATTATCGTTGTTTAACACTTTGTTCACAATAGGTTAGATGGAAATGGTGATCATGAGTTTTGAGTGAGGTAAAATTCTTGATTTACACTCTATCACTTTAAAAAACCCCACTTTACCAAAAAATAAATTACATCCCTTCTGGCATAACATTCATCTTTGGGGAAACTGCTAGTTTACATATTGGTCATTTTGAAGTAGGCATATTTTATTCATACCCACATGATTTGTAACACCTTGTTTGTGACAATTTTGCTTTCTTAGTTTTTTTACAACTTTTACATCAAGCCCACCCTCCATCCTTGATGTCAACATTGATATGAACTTGGGATTTAAACCAAGGTTAATATTAAGAGTAAATTATTTGATGATGTTGGAAGCAATGCATTTCATCTGAGTAAATGCCATTTATTTTCCCAAATAAATGTGTGGCTCAACTTGAAATATTGGATATTTAAATGCTTTCTCTATCACACATACCACTTATCCATTCTTAACCTTCTTCAGCGATCTTTTTAGCTTGAATTCCAAGCAATTATTTTTGAATATACACTCCATGTTTTTTTATACACATAAATTTGGTCACATGTACTTGACAATGTTAATTATTGACACATTCTAGACCGCATGAATCTTATTTGCCATTTATTTAAGCGATTTATCTTTGTATGGGTTCAAACCTTTATTTTCCATTACTAATATACAAAAATTTAAATGTCAAATGATCAAGTTGTCTAACATCACCTTTAGACTATGTCCAATAGAGGATAAGTGCCTTTGATCCCTTTGGACATATCCTTGCTAAGTGGATTGGATTGTATTATGTTGTTGTCCACTTATAACAACCACATTCCACACTAATTAACGACTAATTTTCAAATTTGAAATCAATATTTTGGGTCTTACCACATGTTTTATAAGTTATACTAATGTAAATGTTCAAAATAGTCACCTATAAAGACATGTCAAGAGTCACTCACTATCCCCACTTGACTTGGTTTAAACTTTTACACTTCTATGCATTGTGTTGAGTATGATGCCAATGTCAGAACTGGATAGTCGATATTAGATTTATTTTATTTGGTATTTTTATCAGTTTAAGAAGGTAATTTAATTTATTTATATCTTATATTAGTTGTTTGGTTAAATTTGGACACTTTTTAGGAACTTAAAAAAAACCTTGAAGTGCTAATTAGAGTCCAGTTCACTAAATGTGTACTCAAATAATCTCAAACACTTATACATTCATCCCTAAGAGGTGAGGTGAAATTTATAGAGCTAAGTAAATTTGAATTATATCTATTTTATTTAATTTACTAATTGTTGGTTAAATTTCACTTCCAAGTTTGCATCTTCAAATTTGGCCAAGTAAAATATTCAAAAAGTTTCTTCGGAAGGAGTATTTCTCATTGAGCCACATCAAAAATACCAAGTGTTATTTCATTTAGAGACTTTGTTTTGGTATTTTGTCTGGGTGTTATTCCATTTGGAGGTTTTGTTTTTGGGTTTTATGTTCAAGTGTTAGGAATTATCTTAGACATATTGTCCGAAACAATTTCTCCGAAAGATATCTTTTCAAGCCGAAAAGATCATCTTCAAATTTTCCAAAGGGCACTTCAACTTTTTTTAAAAGGTCATTTTCAAATTTTTTGAAGGGCACTTTAACTTTTTTGAAAAGGTCATTTTCAAATTTTCTAAAGGGCACTTCAACTTTTTCGAAGGGACGTTTTCAAAAATCCAAAAGGTACTTTACAAAAACTCCAAAGGGTATTTTTGTAAGGAGGTGGATCAAATAGAAGTTTCAAAAGTCATCTTAAACTTTTTGAAGGAACATGTCCAAGTGTCGAAGGGTCATTTACAGATTGCCGAAGGACCATTTCTTTTGGTCGAAAGGCAAAAAAGCAAAAGTCTTAAGGGCCAAACAGAAAGTTCAAAGGAATTCTTTCAAAAAGATTGTCTAAGGAATTCTTTCAAAAAACTTGTTCACATAGAAAAGAGGTCAAAGCCCAATTCTTTCAAATTTTTTTCTGATACAAAGGAAACAAAAGGCCCAAAAGATTGTTTGAGAAAATTATCCACAGGAATTGCTAAGAAAAAGCCCAAATGAATTATTTCTAAAAAAAATCAATTACAAAAGTGTCTAAGGAATGAATTCTTTTGAAAAGATTACATGAGGGAAATAGAAGTTCAAAGGAAACAAATGTCCAAAAGAAATACCCAAAGAGTGATGGCCTACAAATGTTAACTTCAAACTATGGAAACTAGTCGTTGGTGTCAAAAGGCTTAGCAGGAACCTGAGGGAAAATGTGCAAGTCACAAATGGTAGTATCCTAAGCATCTGGCATAGACAAAAAAAAGCAAAGAATGGACAAGTTGATGGTTCAAATTATTGCTGGTAGTTGACCAAATCAAAGAGCTTCCACAAAATCAACAAACATAGGTGTCTAAAGGATGATTGGTATTTAGAAGAAGCATTTTCTAACTATCATCATGAGTTCTTTTTCCATCGAGTAGTGCTATGTGTTGACTCTCCTATTTTTAGTTTCAAATGTTTATGGATGGTCTTTGATGGAGATAGTTTCCTATACTAATTCTGAAGCTTTTATACCACATTTTACCATTATCATGACTTTTTTTGGACAAGTAGACCTCATAACATGGTATGAATCACCTCATCCTCTTTCACATACAATTGTAATTGATTCTCACATATGGACACATGTCCAAGTAACTGTTGAACTTCCTTGGCTTGACCTCTCTCTCAAAAGCTATATATATGCTTTCTTTTGGCTTGTTTTAACAACCTCCGTTGGTTATTGGGAAAACTCTAGATATATTTATACTCAAAGAACTCTTGAAGAAATATATAATTATTAATGCCACTCATATGCTACAATATTGAGTAATGACTTGAATCTTGTTGGTCTAGTCTAGTGAAAGATTGTCTTTTCTAGCTTGTACTCTTAATGTTCTACCATTTATAGAAAGAAGATTATTATAGGTCTTTGCCAGTATTATTTTCTAAGTGTAGAGATATCATAGAGGTGGTCCATGATTGTATCCCTCTTTGGAATCATTCATTCCATTCCTAAGAATCATATACCTTCTCGAATCTATCATATGAAACATTGATGTAATAATGAATCTTGAGTTGTGAGTTTTGTGTGATAAACACTTTGTTTATCTTTAATTAGTAGTTTCAGTTAATTAAGAGGACATTATACATTGGTGCATTACCATTTGGTTTCTTAGTCATTTTCATTAATCCCTTTTCATATCCAATTGATAAGTTAGAGAGTGAGCTTTAAAGGTGAATCAAGGGGAGCTAGCTCCTTATCTAGAGATTCATCTCAGCAAAATTATCACTCATAACAAGAGAGATGTTTCCATTGTGCTACTTGGATGAGGAGAGCTAAACATCTCATCAAGGGTGTGAATCCAAGTGTGAACAATTTTGGCACACCCGATGGGACAATTGGTCCTAATTGTTTACATGTCAAGGTGAATGCTAGCCTTGACAAGTCCAAAGTTGAATAAGTATTCTTAATCTAGCATTTGGCAACTCTAAAAGGTGAGAATTTATGGTTGTAGATCAATTTCTTCACATTATACTTCATGGCATTCACTAGATCATCTTCTAGTAGAGCCTTTAATCAAGTCCCTCTACCTAAAAATCCTCTTTAAGAACAACATCCTAAACCATTTTTAGCATTTAGAGATCCATAATAGGAAGCTTTTTAAGAGGAATAAGAAGAAGTTGAGGAAATAGAAGATCAAGGGGATCAAGAAGAGGAAGAAGAGATGGCTAAAAGACATCTTTTCCCAACCTTCAACACCCAAAATCCAATTAACCTTCCTATATATGATCCTATTCCTCCCAATGCTACCAAAAGTCTCCCTAATTTCAATGGAGAAGGTCCTATTATCCCATCCAAACACATTAGGGACATTTCAAACTTTTGCAGCTTTCACAATGTCACCTAAGCTAACATAGCTATTAGATTACTTGCCATGTCACTAAAGGGTAAGGCATTTGATTGGTATAGAAATTTTGAAGGTGGTTGCATTACTAATTGGGATGGATTTGGAGAGTTGTTGGTGAATAGGTTTGAGAATAAGAGTGGCAATTACTCATTGATTCACCACCTAAATGTGATAAAGAGAGGTCCTAATTAGTCCATGGGAGATTTCAATGAAAGGTTTCAAAGGACATGACATAGGTTACCACCTATTACGAGGCCTCTTCTAAGATTTGTATTCCTAACCTATCTCAAGGCTATTAGCACTGATGTGGCAATAATGTTGCAATCAATGGGAGGATTTACATTACCTAAGGTAGATGAGATAACCATTGAAACTGACAATAGTTTGATATAATCTAGGAAATTACCTTCAAAACTCTCCATGCCTTTGGTATTTCATAATTCAGTTAAAGCCCCAAGCATAGCACAAGTTCTCAATACCAATGTCAAACCTAAAACCACTCCCAAGAAGGTGGATGATGCTATAAATAAGGATGAGATGATTCAATCTTTGTAAGCCTATCTCAAGTAAGCAAAAATGTATGCAATTTCTTGTGATAAAGAGAGGTCCTAATTAGTCCATGGGAGATTTCAATGAAAGGTTTCAAAGGACATGGCATAGGCTACCACCTATTATGAGGCCTCTTCCAAGATTTGTATTCCTAACCTATCTCAAGGTTATTAGCACTGATGTGGCAATAATGTTTCAATCAATGGGAGGATTTACATTACCTGAGGTAGATGAGATAGCCATCAAAACTGAGAATAGTTTGATATAAGCTAGGAAATTACCTTCAAAAGTCTCCATGCCTTTGGTATCTCATAATTTAGTAAAATCCCCAAGCAAAGCACAAGTTCCCAATACCAATGTCAAACCTAAAACCACTCCCAAGAAGGTGGATGATGCTATAAATAAGGATGAGATGATTCAATCTTTGCAAGCCTAGCTCAAGAAAGCAAAAATGTATGCAAGTTCTCGACCCAATCCTCAATATTATCCTCAACAAGGCTATAAACCTCCACCCCAACACACTAACCAAGGAAGGGGAAAAGGTCAAGAAGGTTTCAATAGGCAACCCAATGCCTATAATCCTAATTCTACTCCATCCATAAAGGCTGTTGTTCTAGTCCACACCAATCTAGTTCAAGGAAAGGAACATTTGGATCATTGGGGCAATTTCAAGGTCAGTTTATGCATAATGGTGGAGAAGGTATTTAATATTTGGTAGCTCAAGAAGGAGCCACTCCTTATGTTACATCAGAAGAAGTGAATCTCATGCAAAGGGATGTTCAAGGAGAAGGTAGCAGCTAAAGTATTGGTTTTATAAACTTCCAAGTAGATGATAATTATGTTTTGAATAAAAATACATTAGTTGTAACCAAAATAATGTCTAAAAAGAGGGCTTTAGGAGATAATCCAACAACACAAGTGATTCCAAGTAGTGCCTCTCCAAGGTCATAAAGTGTAAGTACCAATGTAATAGATCCTACTAGTCACACTACTCCTCAAAGTCAGAATGTGAGCAAGGTTACCAAACCTACAATACAAAAAGTTCAATCTCCCTCATTGCCTTCAAGAATGCAAGACAAGGTGAGTAATTCCTATCTAAACATTATTGATTCTTTGAAGAATACCAACACAAGTATTTCTCTTTAGGAAGTATTGCATATGCCTAGCCAAAATGAACTTTTATAAGAACAACTCTCAAACATTCATGTAGCCCCTCAAGTTCCAAGACACAGTAGTGTAGCCCTTACCAACACACCTAATTATGTCCTAGAACCATCCAAAAAATCTGAAAATCCTCCACCTTTCTACCTCACACTCATTATGGGAGAAAAATTAGTTCACAATTGAATTATGGATAGTGAAGCTAGTACCCCAATTATGCCTAAAGTGGTTGCTGACAAGTTGGGACTAAAGTATGAGCCTCATAGTAAAGGTATGTTACAACTTGATGTAACTCTAGCCAAGATGGTGGGGTTGCTTAAAGGTTTGAAAGTTTTCTTGCATGATTTTCCAAGTTTTCCCATCCTACAAGACATTGTGGTGATTGATCTTCTAGCTCATTTTGCTATTTTCTTATCAAGAGACTTCACGGATAAGATTAGAGGGTACCTTACAGCTGATTGGTATTTTATAGCTTTTAGAATAAGATATGGAGCTAAAGTAACTATAATAACATATCCCTTAGCAAGTTTCCACATTGAACCATAGGTGGGGATAAATTCAAATTAGAATTGTACGATTACTGAGCAAAAAGAAGTTGCCATTGGTGGTGAAACATCCTTTCCCCTTGAAGGTATTTTTGACCTCTTTCTTGATGAGTACGGTAATAAAACTTATAAGCATGACCCATATGCATTAATTTAAGAAACTAAATTAGGGGTATATTGTATACATGAGAAGAACATTCCTATACCATAACTCACTAATGATGATCATGAACTTGAAGGGATATGAGAAATGTTTTTTGATGGCTCTAGAATTAAGGTAGGGGCATGTGCTGGTGTCATGTTGGTTTCTCCCTTAAAGAACCAATATTACTCTTTATATAGATTCCATTTTAATTGTACTTGAAATGTGGTAGAATATGAAGTCTTGGTTCATGGCCTCCAATGGGAAAAGAGAAAGGGAATCAAGAATTTGAAGGCATATGGATATAGTGAATTGATTATACATCAAGTGAGAAACCAAGATACAACCAAGAAACCTTTGCTTAAGTCCTACAAGCATAAGGTGTGGGATCTAATTGAGGACTTTGATGCTTTCAATATTGAACCTATACCAAGAGACTCAAATAAACATGTTGATAGGTTAGGTGTGATAAGAGCACACTTTGATATAGTTGCTAATGTAATTAAAGAGAAAGACCAACCTCACATCAAGGTCATTGTGAGACCTTCTATTACTAATAATGAAGTGTCTTGGCAAGTGTTTAAGAGTGATAAACACATTGTACACTTCATACAAAATGAAGCAGAATTTTATTCAAAGAACCAAAAGAAACTTCACAATCAATATGAAGAACAAGTTATTCAATTGAAGACAAATAAGATACCAAAGGGGTTGGTTACTTTGGAGATTGTATTCAATCAAGATGATCACAAGAAAGAAGGAAAGGGCAAGCATGTCTACAAAGAGAACTATGAAAGAATCTTGATATTTAAGGACAAACTTTTGAAAATTGGTAAGATATGTTCTCTTTTTGAAAGGCGAGCCTTCATCAAATTGTGTAAAGAATTTCATGATATATTTGCTTGAGAATACAAAGATTTGAAAGGGTTTCATACAAGTCTATCTCATCACACCATTGAGTTAGAACCTAGAGCTAAACCAATTAGGCAAAATCAAAGGCCTATCAATCCAAAGATGGAGGAACTAATGAAAAAAGAACTCAATAAATTGATTGAGTCTAGGATTATTTTTACTATCAAACACTCAACTTGGGTAGCTAACCTTGTACCTATTTGAAATAAGAGTGGAAAGATCAAAATTTATGTGGAATTTAGGGATTTGAATAGAGTTTCAATCAAAGACCATTATCCACTACCTTTGATGGAGCAGATTTTGCAAGTGGTTTCAGTTTCTCAACGCTTTTCACTACTTGATGGCTATTCAAGTTATAACCAAATATTGGTGAATGAGGAGGATCAGTTCAAGAAAACATTCACCACAAAATCAGGAACATTTTCATATAGAGAGATGCCTTTTGGTTTGTCTAATGTTGGTGTTAAATTCTAAAGAGAAATGGACATGGCCTTTAAAGGTTTGATCAATGAGTTTTTGCTTGTACACCTTGATGATATAAATAATTTTCCCAAGGATGCTAATGACCACATGAAACATCTAAGGTAGGTCTTTGACAAGTGTAGAGAGTTTAGAGTTTCTCTTAATCCAAAAAAATGTATCTTTGCTATTCATGAATGTAAGTTATTGGGTCACATTGTGTCAAAAGAAGGCTTGTCTATTGATCTTGAAAGGATTGAATCCATTCTAGGCTTGTCTTTGACTCTACATAAGAAAGGCTTGCAAAGCTTCTTAGGTAAAATCAACTTTTTAAGAAGGTTTATTTCAGGATTTTCTACTTTGGTGAAGCCTATCACAATCATGCTCAGGAAGAACCAAGCTTTTAGTTGGAAAAAGGAAGGTAAAAATAGATTTAAGGCAATCAAACAAGCAATTACCCAATCTCCTACTCTCTTGAACCCAAAATTTTCCAAGGATTTTATACTCTATACTTTTTCTACCCTTGACATAATCTTAACTATGTTTATGCAAAAGAATGATGAGGAAATTGAACAAGCCATTGCATTCTTTAGTCAAGGATTGGAAGATTATGAGGTCAAGTACACATTTTTTGAGAAGCAAGCTCTAGCTATGATAAGAGGTTTGAAAAAGTTTAGGCACATGGTTTCAAATAACAATATACATGTCATGGCTCTAATCCTAGCACCAAAGAGTTCTTCTTAAGCAAAGACCTAAATGAGAAGAGAGCTAGGTGGATCACAAAGGTAATGTAGTATGATGTTGATACCAAGGTAAAAAATATGGTAAGAGGAAAGGGGCTGTGTGAACATCTAGCTTCAAATATTCAAAGGCTAAGGGAATAATTTTTGGTCAATCAAGCTCATCCCTAACCAACAGGTCACATACCAAATCAAAGTTGGACACAAGACATCACTAGTTTCTTCCAAAATTGTGATTATCCTAATGGTTTGAACACATCACAAAGAAGGTATTTTAGATTGAAAACCATTCCTTATTGTCTTATACATGGTATTCTCTTTCATAAGGATGTGAATGGTGTGCTACTAAGGTGTGTTGACAATGATCAGTATGGCATCTTGATGGAAAAGTTTCACAATGGTGTAGATGGAGGTCATTTCTCCCTAAAAAAATAGCTACAAAGATAATGAGGGTTGGGTATTATTGGCCTAGCCTTTTCAAGGATTTCTACTCTTGGGTTAGTAGGTGTCTTTAATATGCCTTCTTTGTAGGCAAAAAGAAACTTGCAACCCTTTTGTTGAATCCTGTCCAAGTAGACCAACCTTTCATTTAATGAGGGCTTGATTTCATTGGTATGATCAACCCTCCATAAAATTATGGACACAAATGGATATTGACTGCTACTGACTACTTCACAAGGTGGGTAGAGACTATTGCATTGAAGGAAGCAAATGAAAATGCAATCTTGGAGTTTTATGAGAGTAGCACAACAAGATTTAGGGTTCCCTATACTATCATTTTTGATAATGCAATTGGTTTCATGGGTACTAAAAATTTTGAGTGGGCAAATAGGAATGGATTTTACTTAATTACCTCATTTAACTATTACCCTCAAGGTAATAGATTGGCTCAGTCTACTAATAATAATCTCATCAAGATCATCAAGAGGACACTAGAGAACAATCAAAGAGCATGGCACACCAAGTTGAAGACAACCTTATGGGCTGATAGGATTACTCCTAAGAGATCAATTGGTAACTCTCCCTTTGTGCTTGTTTATGGGAGATGAACTAGGTTGTCCATCTCTCAAGATCTCCTTGCTTTAGGACTTGCACATCAATTAGAACTGCTTGAAAATACTCCAATGGAAGTTATATTGATAGAAATAATGCAACTACAGGAAGAAATGGACAATGCACATAAGACCATGGAACACCACTAAGTACTTATGAATAAGTCCTTTGATAAAAGAGAAAGTACAAGAGTGTTCAAGGATGGTGACTCGGTTCTGAAATGGGACGAGAATAGAACAAAACTAGGTAGACATATAAAGTTTGATGCTTTGTAGAGTGGCCCTTACATCATTATCAAGTGAAATCAAAGAAACTCCTTCTAGATAACCAAGATGAATGGAGAATAAATGCCTATCCTTGTGAATGGGATACATCTGAAGTTTTACTATTAGTCCTTGCAAGTCTATTTTGTAAATAGTAGCATAGGTGTGTGTGCTTAGTCTAGTTTTGTTTTGGCTATTGTGTTACTTAAGTGTTCTAGTTGAACACATGCATGTTTCTTTTGGTTTTCTATTGTGTTTCCTAAGTGTTTTGTAGCATAGGTGTGTTTTCTTCCTTTTATTTGGTGTGTGTCTTTACCTTTGTGCGTGTGGATCAACCAGCTTGTGTCTACTGAGCCAAAGGACTATTCAAGTTATTTTGGGTGCCTATATGGATGACTCTATGCCCAATGGAAGGATTTAGATAATTGGTCTTAGGAATAATAGGTATGCCATACCTAAGAATCACCAAGAATATTGGTCAAATTTTACTCCCAAGTTTGCATCTTTTAAATTTGGCCAAGTACAATATTCAACAAATTTCTTCAGAAGGAGTATTTTTCATTAAGCCGTAACAAAAATAACAATTGTTATTTCATTCAAAGACTTTCCTTCAATCTTTTGGTCAAGTATTATTCCCTTCAGAGGTTTTATTTTTGAGTTTTTTGTTTAAGTGTCGGGAATTGTCTTAGACATTTTATCCAAAACAATTTCCGTAAAAGATATTTTTTTAAGCTGAAAAGGTCATCTTCAAATTTTTTGAAGGATACTTAAAATTTTATGAAGGGCACTTCAACTTTTCTGAAAAGGTCATTTTCAAATTTTTTGAAGGGCACTTCAACTTTTAGGAAAAGGTCATTTTCAACTTTTTCGAAGGGCACTTCAACTTTTTTGAAGGGAAATTTTTAAAAAGTTGAAAGGTAGTTTACAAAAAATCCAAAGGGTATTTTCATAAGAAGCTGGACCAAATAGGAGTTCTAAAAGTCATCTTCAAATTTCTGAAGGGACATTTCCAAGTGTTAAAGGGTCAGTTATAGATTGTCGAATGACCATTTCTTTCGGTCGAATGACAAAAAGACAAAAGTTTGAAGGGCCAAACAAAAATTCAAAAGGAATTATTTCAGAAAGATTGTCTAAGGATTTATTTTATAAAACTTATTTTCATTGAAAAGAGGTCAAATCCGATTTATTTTATAAATTTTCTCTAATATAAAGGAAATAAAAGGCTCAAAAGATTATTTGAGAAAATTGTCCACAAGAATTGCCAAGAAAAAGCTTGAATGAATTATTTCAAAAAAAAGAAAAAGTAAAAAAGTGTCCAAGGAATGAATTATTTCAAAAATATTGTCTGAGGGAAATAGAAGTCTGAGGGAAACAAATATCTAAAAGAAATATCCGAAGAGTGATGGCCCACAAATGTTAACTTCAAACCATGGGAACTAGCCGTTGGTGTCAAAAGGCTTGGTGGGAACTTGAGGGAAAATATGGAAGTAAAAAATGGTAGGATCCTAAGCATATGGTGTAGACAAAATAAGTAAATAATGGATAGGTTGATGGTTCAAGTCATTGCTGGTAGTTGACCAAATCAAAGAGCTTTCATGAAATCAACAAATATAGGTGTCTAAAAGATGACTGGTAGTTAGAAGGAGAATTTTATAACTATCACCATGAGTTCCTTTTCCATTGAGTAGTGTTGTGTGTTGACTCTCCTATTTTTAGTTTCAAATGTCCATGGATCGTCTTTGATGGAGGCAGTTTCCTGTGCCAATTCTGAAGGTTTTATCTCACTTTTCACCATTCTCATGACTTGTTTTGGACAAGTAGACCTCTTGACATGGAATAAATTTCCTCACTCCTCTTTCACATACAATTTTAACTAATTCTCACATATGAACACATTTCCAAGTGACTTTTGAACTTCCTTGGCTTGATCTCTCTCTTAAAAGCTATATATGCATTATTTTAGCAGCTTCCATTGGTTGTTGGGAAAAATCTGGCTAGATTTGTATTTGAATAACTCTTGAAGTAATATACAAGTGTTTTTGCCACTAATATGATGAAATATTTAGTAATGACTTGAATCTTGTTGGTCTAGTCTAGTGAAAGAGTGTCTTTTCTAGCTTGTACTCTTGATGGTCTACCATTTGCAAAAAACAGATTGTTGCATGTCTTTGCTAGTATTCTTTTCTAAGTGTAGATATATATTATAAGTGGTCCATGATTGTATCCCTATTTTTAATATTCATTCCTTTCCTAAGAATTATATACCTTATTGAATCTAGCATATGAAACATTGATGTAACAATGAATCTTGAGTGGTGAGTTTTATGTGAGAAACACTTTGTTTGTCTTTAAGTAGTAGTTTTAGTCAATTGGCAAGACATTATACATTGGTGAATCACCATTTGGTTTCTAATTCATTTTTATTAATCCTTTTTCATATCCAATTGATAAGTTAGAGAGTGAGCTTTAAAGGTGCATCAAGGGGAGCTAACCCCTTATCTAGAGATTCATCTCAACAAAATTGTCACCCACAAGAAGAGAGATGTTTCCATTGTGCCACTTGGATGAGGAGAGATGAATATATCCTCAAGTGTGTGAATCCAAGTTCCAACACTAATTTATAAGGATTTGAGGTGCCTAGCTTATCTAGTGTGCATGAGTTGCTTACTTGCTAAGAAGGCTTTTTGCATGTTGACCTTATCTTGTTAATAAGTCAACCTTGTTTTATTGAGTCTAATTTAAGTTATATTATAGTATATATTTAGTTTACTTAATTTATTAGTAAATGTCTTAGTTTAGTTTTCACTTTTTTATTTTTCTAGATATAACTTGTCATGCAAGTTATCTTGTAATATGCTTGTTTTTAATTTTTATTTTTAATAAAGAATTGTGCACTAAGAAGTGTGGTTGAATAGTTCTTATTGGAATTTTTTTTCATGTTTTTATCTCTAATTTTATTTATAGGTGTTCAAAAAGGAAAACTAGTAAACTTTAGTCACTTAATTTGAAGTTATTTAATGTAATTTTTTTCAACAATCAAACTTACAACATGACTAGATTAACAACTATTAATTTTGGGATAGATTGGTTGATATATAGCTTTAATTTCAGAGTAAATCAAAGCTGATTTTTACTCTCTCCATACATAAAAACCTTTACATTGATAAAATATGCCATATTGTGCCCAAATTTTTAATCAATCACAAAGAATATTTCAAGAGTTATCATTGTCAAGTATTAAAGATATTTTATAGTTTCATACATATAGTCAAAGTAACACAATTGAATAGTAACTCTAGGTTCCAAGAGAACTATGTGGGATTGATTTAACTCTTTGGAGTATTGTATACGTAAACAACAGTTGACATTCAAGGGGGTGATTGAGGTCATCTCTACCCATTAAACTCTCCTCTTTTTCTTTCAAGTTTTCAAGATATCAAAGTGCCCTAAGGGTTTAAAAGACAAAAAGAGATAAGTAATTTATTTTATGAATCTAAAATATATTTACGACATATTATATTACCAAACATATATATGTGTAAAAGGTTCAAAAATATGTCTTTACACACAATCAAACGAGACAAGTTTGTGGTCAACAAACTAGAGTAGACTATGTTATCATCCACTTATAATAGACCTATCCAGATTCGATTTCTAATTTTGTGCTTGATCTTGAGCTTGTTTAGCCATCTCTTCTTCTACTTTTTACTCTCAGATGGTCAAAATAGTCAACAATAATCTATGTATACTTTAAGTATATTTATTCTTAGTAATTTCCAAAAATAGTAACATTTCATATTTAGCATAGTACAAAAATTAGAATATGTTAATCATTATACATCTTTGGCATTCTGATATTTCTAGTTTTACAACTATTAGAACTCATTTGAAAGTTATTTGTTTTATAAAAATAGGGTAAAACACCTTCCCATCACATAAGGATGGTATGTCACTTACACCCTTTTAATCATGGTCATCCCATCTAGTAACACATCATCTTGAAAAGCCATTTTTTAATTAGATAGAATAGGAAGATACAAAATCACTGAGAGGCCTATAAATAATTCATCTATTTCAATTCCTCATACAAGAAACTTGAAACTAGGTGCCACTCCATTTCTCCTTTGGTGATAATAATGTGCACAATTTCCTTTTCAATTATTTATTTGACATGAGGATGAAAGGATAAGAATAAGAAAAACCATGTAAGCATGACATACATTGTGTCTCTACCTACTATGATAAAACATGTTAAAATATCTCTCACAAAATTGTCATATGAGCCTTTTTCTGTAACATCCATATGAATATCACTCTGACAAAGTGATAAAAATTTACATAAGAGATCTTGATGTATTGGTGTGTGGGAGAGGGACATCTCCCTCTTTATTTTATTCATAACCTCTTATGTAAACTTGTTAATGACATGTATCACCTTGCTTAAGTGTTTCTCATAACTCATGTTTAACATCCAGTTCACTTTCCACATGAGCATCATAGGAATGAATAACCTATGCGTGATCAAATCCATTTTAGCATCAAAGGACATAATAAACTCTGAAACAAGTAGTGAGATATCTAGGCTCTATGAGTCCATGCCAAAAGGCCACCTTATATATATTGTTGAAGGCAAATCTCTTGAGAACATTTTTCATATCGAACTGACTATTTTATTATGTATGATTTGTCCAATTATTTTCAAAACTATGCATAAAAGTATTTAAATAATGGTAAACTAATTACAAGAATATTAAAATATGTAGACAAATCTAAGAAGTAGGCCTCGCAATGAAAATGCCTCTAGTGTATTAAAATAACTTTCTAAATAGATGGCTAAAATTCATATAAGAATCAATTTAAGGACAAAAATAATAAATGTGCATGCATTATTGTGAGATAAATGATGATAACAATGACATAAGACTTACATATGTCATGATATTGTTTAGGTGAAAAAATTCAAAAAAAATTGTTAGGTTAGGGATAATTACTTATTTAAATAGTTGGAACATCACTAATTTAAGGGCAAAGATATGCACACAAACTAATTAAGTAAAGTGGGACTAAATAAAATATATTTTTAGACAAATGAGTTATGTAAAGTGAGACTAAATAAAATATGTTTTTAATTAAAATTATTAGTAACAAAAATGATCATCATAATAATTTTTTTTAAAAAGGTGATAATGATATGATTTAAATTGTGAATGATTTTATATACATGTATGTTTATCTTAGATGTATTTAGTTCAAAAATGTTGACATATATTAAGTTTGAGGTATTTATCTTGAATTTATTAGATATTATATTGAATAACAACTCCATTATTTTTTTACTTACGATAAATGACCTCAATCTGGTCGCATTATTATCTCAGGTTTGAAAAAATATTATTTTCCAAGAAAATGGACTTTAAACTTTACCATATATCCAAGATACCATGGTTTTCAAATTGAATTTTTGAATTAAGAATCAAGATCTAGATTTAATTGTTGTATTTATGTTTTTTAGTCGTAAAATACAACCATTTTTTAGGGTTCACTGTATAAAATGTAAGTTAAATTTTTAGGCAAACCATAAAAAACTATGAAGGATTATAATAAACAACATATAATAATTACGATAAAAAATTATAAAGGAATGTAATAAACAACGTATAATAATTAATATTTCCTCCTAGTATCATGAACTATATAAGAATTTGAATGGAAATGTTGAATAAATAATTGTTATAAAAAAATTATGTCACAAACGGTCAACCGCCAAATTTGGTCCCTAGTAAGACGAAACACTTTCATATGATGGTCAAATAGATGTCAAATTTAAGGTCTAAAATTCCTTTTGATAGTCAAATTTGAATTCATCCATTTTTATTGACATCTTATAGTATGACACTCAATACCATCTTAGGTTGCTATTGCAGGTTATACTTATCAACGTAATTAAAGCATAGTGGAGTGATTAAATATCATTTTTAATTTTTTAATCAGTTATGTTAAACATGTAGATCTTCAAAAATCAACCCCAACTATAATTATATGGAAACAATTCATATACTTTATGAACAAGGCATTACCAATATCAATATATGTACAAATATATCAAAGTGTTTTAGAAGTGACATAGGAGTTAAGCAAGGCTTTCCTTTATCACCCACAATATTTGATTTATTAATTAACAAACTAGATGAATGGATAAAAAAGTATAGAGGGGGTGTATCCCACCTATCCAACTATGTGATTAGCTTCTTTGATATGCCAATGATCTTATCCCAGTTGATAAAAATAATCCATAGCTTCAGAGATAATCTAAAGGTCCTAGAAATTTGCAAAGAAGTATTGATGCAAGTTAATATTGTCATTTTGACCAAGATATTAGTCTTCATTATATAAATATAAATAATTAATCTCTCAATTTTAAAAGGATTATCTTAAAGTAGTATTATAACACAAAGATCTTTATTTATACTTTCACAAAACATTCAGTTGGAAAACATGTATAATAAAAAGAATTCAAGTTTGGATAGAGGGCATTATACACACTATAGAATAATTTTAGGAAATCAAAAATATGGGGTTGAAAGACTGCAAGTATTATTTGCATTTCTTATCACTTAGTGGTATTCTATATCTGTGAGGTATGGGCTAGCGACACTTCAGGTTAGAAATGGAGACAAATTTAGAAAGGATTTATAAAAATCTCATCAAAAAAAAAAAATTAAGATCAAGGGTTTAGTTTCCTTTGCAATAATTATTCCAAAAATCATTTTTGTCTTCTATATATTGTTATAAACTTGGATAATAGGCTAATCAAAGAAAGTAGGAGGCATGGAGACCAATAAGTGACCTAAGACAATAATAAAGGGAGCTTGGATAAAATAGAGTAATAAATGAATGAACAAGTAGGATATTAAATTAAGTGTCAAAATATTGATAGGGTACTCAAATATTATGTGAGTATAAATTTTAGAGAAGCCTTTATACTACCTCACTAAATTTAGTCTTGTTTAAGAGTGCATCATGAGGAGCATATATTTTTTTGATTGAAAGATAAACATCCCATTTTAAGTATACTTATAATCCACAATCTTTAAGTATATAAGAAATTTATAAAAAAAGAGAGATAAAAAATCCCAACAAATTTCTAATCTATATATGATAAAAAATAAAACTTCATTTAAGAAACAACTTTATCCTAACTCGTAGTCTAATAAACTTAATGCATTCAATGTTCATGAGTGTGTTCAATTTTAATTATGTTTCATGTTTCTTTCTATGCAACAATGAAATGATAGAACAAATAAATTATTGAAAATTGATTTAGATCTACATAAATATACATATCTGAATGTAAAATACAAGGTTTATAGAATTTGAAATGAGCTAACAATAGAAAATTGACAAACAAATATGCAAACATAGCTCAAATTGGTTTTATGACAATTTTGTAGGTTGACTATGGATGAAAACCACCTAAAAATACCTGTAAATTGTGTCGCAGCTGAAAATATAAATTCAAACTATCTTGGGACAAGGCCATACTAGGAGGACAAGGATGTAATGTGGCCTTGTTTGTTGATTGCGGTCATGTCCTAATTGACTATGCGATTAATTTTCCAATCTTGGTGCATGCATATTTCTATGAGGGTTTACTATTTGATTATGTGTCCCAATTTTCCACACGAAAGACTTGTAAAATCCGAACCCTATCTCCTACACATAAACAAAAATATAGATCAAATGCAAAGGGGGAAATTTGATAAAGGGAATAGTCGAACTAACTTAAAAAAATCCAACGTAATCTAAGTGTTATCTACATAGATGTAGTTCTCCCTTCTAGAGTGAGTGTGTGAATCTTGATTTTTATATATGAAAGAAACTAGATAAATTTTCTTTGAATGGTCAATAATGAGTGATCTTGACCTAAAATAAAACAACTTCAAACTTGGCCTATGACTGCTATAATAAATCAAAATTGGAAATGGAAAAAATATTATTCTTTTACTCATTGTTTAGTAGAATTTTCAAGTGATTGTTAGATGTGTTTGGAGAGGCCTTGATATGGTTATATAGAGGAATATTTTGAATATTTAAACTAACCAACCTTGATAAAAGTGTAGGAGGGGTAAAATTTGATGTTTCAAATTTAAAAAGTTACCATTGGAATGTGAGTTACAAGGCTATAATGCGACCCTGTTTGCCTAGTTGGTCTTGTCCTGGAAGGATAGAGACTGTAGGATCTAGTTGATAGGAGTTTGTAAGAGAATATGGATGTTTAAATGATGCTATAAGTTGTATGACAATGAATATAATAGTGAATGCTTATATAGAAATTATCAGTTAATAAAATGGTGAATATACCAAGCAAGGGTAAGGATATAAAAATTAAACATCGACAAGCACTTAATGATTAATTTTGAGTGTTTACATTTGCCCCCACTTTATTATAGTGATGCAATTAAGTGAAATTACTAGAGTATATAAGATGTAAACCTAAATGTTAATACACACTTTATATTTTGATGTGAATCTTGATCATGCAAGATGCCTTAATGCAAAACCTAAAATAATGCTATTGAAAATAACTTATTGTACATATTTGAAAATTGAAAATCTAAAACTTGAAATTTGAAATTTAAAAAGAGGGAAAAGAAAGTATACACATGATAGAGTATTCATTCTAGTTTCCATATAACGTTAAAGTGGAGAAGTGTGTGCCCCCCTTGTTGATCCATTTGGAGAAATATTGAACTTATGGTGAATTACAAGTGATCAACTCTTAATTTCAAAATGAGTGAAAGCCCTTGAGTTGGAAGGATTGTATGTTATAACTCTCATAGGAATGTGTAGAGTATTTTGTAAACTAGTTGAATGGATGGAATCATCAAATGTGACTCATTAAATTTTAATTTTGAAGTGAAACCATAGATGTTGAGTGTCACTATACTCTAATGTGGTATACTTGTAAAATAAAATGAATCACACCATTGTAAATAGATCTAGATTGTATTTGAAACTTTGTACCTTTGAAACTTTTGAACTTGAGAAATTTGAAACTTGCAAAGTAGTATCATGAAAATGAATGAATACCATGCCCCCTATATTCTACTAAGTTGATATAGAATACCAGATAAAGTTTGTAATTATTTTAAACTTGAAAATTGTAATTTTTTGCATATGCCCATACATATGCATCATGTGTATGTGAGTATGTATTGAAAATATGAGTGCACATGCATGTCACATGCCCCCATAATCTTAAAATTTGTAAATCATGTTGTAATTCTATAAATTGTATAGTGCCATAAATCTAAAAATTTTATTGCTCATGAAGACTCGACTTCTCAAGACAAGCCCATTGTAATGCCCCCCTTTTGAGATGAAAGTTGTAGCCTACAAGTCATTAATATCAAAAGATAAATGTGAAAGATGTAGTCTATAGAATAGGATTATGAGATAAGGTTAAATCATGTGTTAGTCAAGAAAACATCAAAATAAGAATAAATATGTAACTTATCAATTCTACTCACTCAAAGAGTGGTGATAATGAATTAAAACAACAAATTATGAAATCAATATGATGTTATACCTTCCAAGTAGACATTCTCCATTAAAAGTGGTCAAGAAGAATGATTTTCATTAGATTTGGTGCTCCAAGTCTTTGTCAACGAGGTGTAGCAAGAGCCTCCACCATCTCCTAGTTCACTAATGGCTTAGGTTCTTCAATTTGGGCTAATTGGGTGAATCAATAAAGCTTTTCTATAGCAATTTCTGCATAATAGGTTTACACAACTAAAGTTTGAAAATGGTGGTCTTGGCTCTCTAATTCATAGCTTTTCAAGATTGTTCAAGATCAACCATGACCATCCATCTTGAGATCACGATGTGTGGCCATGGATTGATTTAATTTTGGAGGGACAAGCCATAAATATGTCCATTAATATTTGGAAGTATGGGGCATTGATGAGGCATGGGAGGGCTTAATTTTTATATTTATCTCATTAATGGCTTATGGATGCCACCCCATTGATGACATCATGGGATGATGCATAATTAAATATTGAATTTCTCGTAATTAGATATTCAACAACTTTCATGGAATTTTTAATTTAATCTCTTAATTTGATTTAATTTGTTAAAGTGACTTTGATTAATTTTTAGCAATTCTTTGGAAATATGTTACACGTTTAATCAATTTGGTTAGAAATATCATTTTACTGAGTCATAATTTGACTAGAGTATAATTAGAAAAAATGTAATTTGCATACGAGGTAATACTCTAGTTAGGGTATTATGGACACAAAATAATACATGCACATGATGATTGTTTCTAAATTATAAGAATTCAGTGGTCCAAGATGTCAAGTTACATGGTTGTAATTTCACTCAAAGTGATTTAAGAAAAGATAATTATCACATAAAATACATTCCCCATTTAGGGATACATTAGCACAAATCAACACCTATGCATGACAAGTTTAAATAATTTAGAGCATTTTAGTGATTTTGGTGTAGATTGTGCATTGTTATGAAATATCATTTTCATTGACAATTTTATCACAATAGTGATAGGAATTGGATATCTAAATTTTCTCCTTATTTAATAAGGTGTGGTGAGATATTTGGTTGAAGCAAAATCTTTTCAAAGAATAAAATGGTCGCTATAATTAGAGGAAATAAATTTGCTCCCATTGTTTGTTAAATTTTGCATGAGTCATGAAAAAATAGGGTTATGAAAATGCCCCAAATAGTATTTGGGTAACCCTTGCTACTTCCTCAAGGGGAAGATGGAAAAATTGAAATATTTGATGGGTGGGCCCTCAATTAGAAGAAATAATAATCACATTACTTTTAGCAAAAAAAGATAAAAAATAGAGCAAGTAAAAGAAAGTGGGAGGAAAAATAGAAAAATGGGGCTAAAATAATTGCCTAAGAAAGATAAAATAGATTAACTATAGGCTCAGGGGTGAAGAATTTGGAAAACTTACTATATTTTGACCCCTAGGGGTAAAAATAGTTCATTTTCACCCTTAGCTATAGTAAATTAGAGCTCCATGATTTATGCATGAGAAAGCTGAGAAGGATGGCTAATATCCCACACCACCATCACCTTGAAAAGAGCATGAGAGAGTATTAGAGGCCATCAGGGAGTGGATAATTTTTAAACTAAAACAAGGGTAAAAATTTATTAAGATCCAAGCAAAAACTGATTACAAGTTTTTCTCCTGGTCCACCAAATGGACCAGCTTTTGATACAAATTTAGAGGAAGGAGAGTCTCCTCGAAAATTCTCTAGTCTGCCCCATTCTCCGAGGCCCACTTAGCTAAGCAGTCTGCAACCTCATTCCACTCCCGTGGAATGTGTTGGAAGGAAATCACATTCAAAGAAGAACTTAATTGTTTAATCTGCTGGATGATAGCTTGTAAATGCCAATCTGTCTTACCAGAATTGCTCGTATTCAGCAAATTCACCACAACTTGTGAATCCGATTCACAAATGACATTGAGATGGCCCCCTCGACAACAGCTCTCCACCGCCTCTAGAATGGCCTCAGCTTCCATCTGATTATTAGTATAACAGCCTTTGTAAATGGTAAATAGAAATTTAATGCTACTTGAACTGTCCCGAGCGATTCCCCCAATACCTGCAGCACCTGGGTTCCCACGAGATGAACCATTAGTATTAACTTTGATGAAACCTTCGTCTGGGGGCGTCCAATGCCCAGCTCTACTGACCGGCCGCGCCATTTGGCTTCTACCCTTCGCCTGGCATGAGTTCTTTCTCACCACGTCGTCGCTGGAGAAATCAATTCCCAGGCGCCCAAGCACTTCAGTGGCATCCTGCTCTAACCCGTCCCCAAGCGCAGACCTGGCAAGAAGAGTTTCTTGCAGCACACTAACTATCTTGCTCCACAGCTAACTCATTTCAATCTGCGTGCCCCTAAAGATTCATCTATTCCTGAACGAGGGTCCCACCACCCAGGCAGCCTGTAATAGGGAGTTTTTAACAGGGGCATAGCCCATTCGAGCCCAAAATTCATTTAAAGAGGAAACATGCCTGCAGGGGGTTCTCCACGCACTCCACCACAGGTGCCAGATTTGTTGAGCAAACGAACACTGAAAAAATAGATGGGATCCTGTCTCCTCATTACTATAACACATCACGCAAATAGAAGGTCCCTGAAATCCTCTCCGACAAAGATTATCCCAGGTGAGGCATCTATTATGCGTGAAGAGCTAGAGGAAAAAATTACATTTGGGCCACGCCATTCGATTCCAAACTTTCTTTCCCCATTGAAACTGTCCTTCCTCTCTCATTTGCTTAAGCAAAGTCTTGTAGCCTGTAGCTACAGAGTGCTGCCCTGTTGAGTCCCCACTCTAGGCCAATTCATCACACCCTTGCAGCACACCGCACCTTCTATTCTTCAGGATAAGGGATAATTCATCTCTCTCCTCCTTTAAGCCTCCAGGCGGCCAGTCCGAGGAGTGTTTCCACCTGTATCCAATGGTCATTCCCATGTTATAAGCTTCTTTGTAATGCATCACCTCACTCCACCCTGCCGCATGAAAGGAATTCGCCAGAGTTTGGAGATGCGGATGTGACTGTAAAAGTGGGGGTATACCATCCCATGAGTCCTTCCAGAATAGGGCCTCAGATCCACTGCGGCACATCTAGAATAGGCCTTGCTTTACCAAATGTGCTCCACGCTTGAGGGTATCCCATATCATAGATCCTCTCCCCTCAAGAGGAAATCTGGCAATATCATGAAGATCAATGGCTGGAAGGTATTTGGCAGTCAGGATTCGGGCCCATAAGGCTGAATGGTTAGTGCACCAACGCCAGTAAAACTTGGCAGCAAGGGCATGGCTAGCCAAAATAGTCGAGCGTAATCCCAGGCCACCTTCCTGTTTTGGTCTACACACCATGTCCCAGTTGACGAGACTCCATTTAAAATTCTGTAGATTACCATTCCACAGAAATTTCCTGGAAAGAGCATCATACTCTTTTAGAAAGTAGGCTGGAGCACACTGAACCATGCTCTGATATATTGGTAAGGCCTGAATAACCGATTGTAACAAAATCACCCTACCTACTATAGACAACCATCTATAAGTCTAGTGACTTACCTTCTGTCTCAGCTTGCCCAGGATATTTTGCCAAAATAGCCTGGGTTGGCACCTCACAACAATAGGAATGCCTAAATAAACCACTGGGAGGGTTTGGATCTAAAATCAGAGAATTGCAGCTATTCTTCTCTGGATAGACTCAGGAGTGTTAAAGAAGTAAATAGAAGATTTATACTCATTTATCTGCTATCTTGAAGCCGCCAAATAATTATCAAGAGTGGTGCGGAAAGCCTTTGCTTCCCTGATCCTAGCTTCCCCAACCAAGATAGTGTCATCAACAAATTGGAGGTGGGATAAGGTAGTTATCCTGCTCTACCACTTCCACCCTTGTATAGCATTCTGAGAGACTCGGCATTTAAAGAGCCGGCCAAGCCCTTCGGCCATGAGAATAAACAAGTAAGGAGAGATTGGATCTCCTTGTCGAAGCCCTCTAGATGCTCCAAAAAGCTTCGTTGGTGCTCCATTAACAAGAACAGAAAAGGAAGGCATAGTGATACAACTGAACACCCACCTAATCCAATCTTGTTTAAATCCAAAAGCTAAAAGAACTTTTTGCAAAAACCTCCAGCTAACTCTGTCATAGGCTTTGGCAAGGTCAAGCTTGATAAACATAGCCCTCTCTTGAGAAAATTTCATGGAGTGAATAGCTTCCGAAGCTATCACTACCCCATCTAGAATTTGCTTACCTGCAACAAAGCCTCCTTGTTCCTCCGAAATAAGATTGGGGAGGAGTCCTTTCAGCCTTTGCGCAATGAGCTTAGTAATCACTTTGTAGACAACATTGCAGAGCGCAATAGGTCTATACATATCTAGCTTATTTGCCTGCTCCTTCTTTGGAATTAGCACCAAGAAAGTAGCATTCAATGCACAGAGCATTTCTTTGTTAGAATAGGACTCCTGTATAACATTTATCAGGTCTTGCTTAATTATATCCCAGAAGTCTTGGAAAAAATCAGCTAGAAATCCATCCGGTCCAGGGGCTTTACCTCTTTTCATACTAAACAAAGCTTCCTCCACTTCAGCCATCCCAATCGGACGCAAAAGACCTTCATTCATTCTATCGTCCACCAAGGATGGGATACAGGACAGCACTGCATTTTATGCCCCTTCATCTAACAATGCATCGCTGTCAAAAAGATCTGAGAAATATCAGACAGCTTCTCTGCTAATATCTTGAAATGAGGAAAGGTGTGTTCCATCCTGAGTAATAAGAGAAGTAATAAAATTACCATTTCGCCTCCCTTGCATGGATTTGTGAAAAAAGGCTATATTCTTATCTCCCTCCTGGAGCCAGTCATTGCGAGCCTTTTGTTTCCAGTAGATCTCTTCCCGAAGTTCCTATTCAGCAAGCGTATTAGCCACTCTAGCTTCCTGGAGGCGGAGGTCTTTCGAGAGCCCATTTTCTCTTATCTGCCTAGTTATGCCATCTAACTGGTCTTGCGCTTTCTTCTTCTAACTCTGCAGGTTGCCAAAACAAGTCCTGTTCCAAATCTGTAATTTCCTTTTAACATACTGAAGCTTTTTCAGGAAAGAGTACATAGCTGTGCCATAAGGTGGGTCTCCCTGTCTCCACCATTGACCTATGAGTTCATGAAGAGAAGAATCCCGTAGCCACATCAACTGGAATTTGAAAGGGGACTTTTTAGGACCCCCAATCTGGCCTATGGAAATTTTAATAGGCCAGTGGTCTGAACCCTTCCAATCCAAGATCTCACATGTGAGAGTGAAAGCACTGGATTACCAGAAAGAAGAGACTAAAAATCTATCAAGACGTTCAGAAATGCCATCATTACCTGTTCTTCGGTTGCTCCAAGTAAAAAGACCGTTGGAAGGTTTCACATCTGAGATACGAAGCATTTCCATATGATGGCGCAGGCACTCAGAAGAGGAGCGCAAACGGTTTAGTCCACCACGCTTCTCCTCCAAGCTAATAACAGCATTGAAGTCCCCAGCTAATATCCACGATAAGAAAGGAAAACATTGCCTAATGTACCTGATATGTGCCCAAAGCTGTTACTGCCCTCCTATGTCAACAGGTGCGTAGACTGAGGTAACCAAGCATAACTCACCGGTTTCCAAGGATGAGGCCACCATTGACAAGGCCAAAATACAGGAGAACCAATGTTGTGGCAAGATTCTCCTTTGGTCCCATCCCATAGCAAGCCCTCCCGAGCTGCCTTTAGCTCCCACACATTGCCATTGCCCAATCTACCAAAAATTTGGCATACAAGCAATAAATGACTCAACTGAAAGTTTCGTCTCCTGGATACAAAAAATATCCGGAGAGTGATCCCATACCAGACTACGAATAGCTTTTTGCCTGGCGTAGCTATTCAGACCCCTTGCATTCCAGGATAGAACTATCATTGGGTGGTTTGGGGGAAGTGCTCTTCCATGGTCTTAACCACCCCAGATTCCACCAATAAATCCCCTGTTATTTTGATTTTATCCTGGTCTTTCCTCCTTCCCACTTTAGGAGTACCAGATGAAGTGGCCTTTTTGAATTGTTTCTGACTTAATCCAAGGGCCAAAGCAAAATTTTTGTCTTTTTTCCAAGCATCGCCCTCCTTCACCAAATCGGCCCATTTGACTTCCTTCTCCTTAATCTCAGTCACACTCATAGGCTTTCCATCCTCTAATCATATAGGTGCAGCTGGGAGTGTTTGATCCATCCTATCTTGGTCTTCCATGGGTTTTGAACAAAGCTTCTGTTGTCCTGAAGCTTCCCCTAGATCCTGAATTGGAAAGCCCTCTTCAACAACCATATTATCAAGGGCCTCAAACCTGTTAAAACCCTGATCCAATTGCCTCTCTACAATCCCTCGCCTAGGTCCTCGGCCTCTTGCACGCTTCCTAATTGGAACAAAATCCTCCACTCCACTATTAAAATGATCAACAGAGTCCTACGCCACACTCCCAACAACAAGATTTTTACCTTTACTCATGCTGTCCTATTGGATTTTAGCTCTTTGATTCTACCCCGCGCTCCCAGGTATCTTATCAGCAGGTACTGAAGAGGGCTTTGAACTCTCAGTCATTGGTCCTTTATCTTTGGCAGCCAGAGGGCATTGTCTATGTGGGTGTCCATAAACATGGCAGATTCTGCACCTGAAAGGAATGGATTCATAGTCAATCTGCTGAATCCATGTCAGTGATCCCAAACAAATCTCCAGTGAATCAGGAAGAGGTTTGGTTAAATCCATGTCAACACACACCCGAGCATAAGTAATGAATTTCTTGTCTAGAGAATGATGAGCTATCACTGTTGGTGTTCCCAGCAAAGCCACTATCTATCTGAGGATGTCTTCCCGCCAGAATTCTAGTGGCAGCAGAGGGAGCCGCACCCAGACCGGGACACAGGCTGGAAGTTCCTCAGCCGTATTAAAACCCACATGCCATGGTTTTAGAAAAAGGCCCACCCATTCATAGAAGTAAGGACCTCCTTCGAAAATATGATTACGATCCGCTACAGAGGAAAAACTCACCAGAAAGTAATTATTTGCTGCCAACATAATGTCAAAATCTCCATCCATGACCCAGGATCGCCTAATCCAGGCTTCCAAAGCTGGCTGGGGGATTCTAATTCCAAGGAACTTGCAAATCAATGTATGTGATGAGAGGTATTCAATGTCCTCCTGAACTGTTTCCTGTGGGATAACTAACACTGGTCGGTCCTGACTTCTGAGCAAGCATCCATTCACTTTATTCAATTTTACCTTTTCACCAGAATAAAAAGTTATTTTGCCCACATCCCGTCCTCCCAAGCTCTCACCATTCAACCTGAGCCCTGTTGGCGGATTGCCTGTCACCGGATCTCCTTCGTGCCCTTCCCCGTGCCCTTCCCCGCGCACAGCCATCATCCCATTAGGGAGTGGATAATTGATAGGTACTTTTTTTGGTATTTAATTTTTGATTTTATGGCATTTATTACAAGTAGGAAGTAGGAACTTTGGTGATCCCATTGATTGCCCAAATTTACAATCGATAAGGTCACCCTCAATAATGGTGGGAATGTTAATAGAATAATGAATTTGTCATTATTTTGGTAGGTTCATGAGTCATAACAATGATTTTTCCACTTCATCTGTGAACTCACATTTTTAGGTAGAAATTGCCAGTTAAATGATGATTTTACCTAGTCAAATGACAATTTCACCTAATCAAATGGTGATTTTATTATCAATGATGATATTGCCTTGCAAATTGGCAGAAGTGCCCTACATATTAGTGGGATTGATAAAAATAGTAAGAACACCTTGTTAAATGGCTAAATCACTTTGTGAAATGGTGAAATAATGAGAAGGAAGGATGGGGCCCCATAGGAGATTAATCCAGGCCCAAAATTAGAAGAAGAGAGGGTGAGGCCCAGAGATGTTTAGTCTAGGCCTCAAAATTAGAATAATTTAGGTAGATTGGATTAGTGAAAGGAAAAATTACTGATCTAGTTCCCTATGTTTGATTTGTAAGAGTGAGTCAAAGTTATCACGTCATGGGAATGATGATTGTGGGTTTTCTAATGATAGGGGATATAAAAGGGTAAGCTCATGGGTGTTATCGAAGATGTAGAGTTATATCACCTAACACATTTGCCAGTGGTTCAGGTAAATAGGGCCTACTTATCAACACTTGTAAAGAGGTGGCACTCAGGGACCTCTACATTTTATCTACTAATTGGGGAGGCCATAGTGACATTAGAGGATTGTACCACTTTTTATGGGTACTGATGTAAGGCCTCAAGATTACCTAGATGTTGGTGGGCCAACAGGTTGTACTAGAGGACTTTTTGGGTGTGATTATAAGTCTAGAGGTTATGGATGGAAACATTAATATAGATGCACTAAATCACTTGGTTTAGCCTCTATTTGATGGATTAGGAGTGAGATAGGAGATAGTTCCCCCATAGGTGGTAATATTGATGGTTCTTGTTATCATCCTCATGTTGCCTGATAAGAATAGATGGTTATTTAATTTTGGTTTGATTGGAGTTATTTAGGAGATATTTGATTAGTTAACATGGTTTTCATGGGGATCAATCATCTTAGCCCAACTATACAAACACCTAAATATGATAGCCTACCGATGAGGGTGCAACATAGGCCACAACACACTTCTCCAATTTTAGGCCTAGAGCATATAGTCATTAAGTGGCCAGTGGGGCTGAGATACCATAGGGGACTAGAGGATCTAGTGGCCTTTGGATGGCGTTTGATAGGGATAGGTTTACAGGTCCATCTAGGGAACTTACCTTATTATCAATGATATATAGATGAGATTGAGGATGGGGATTTTATTTGGTATCCCTATATAGTGACTGATTGACTTGGATCGAGGATTTATTTGTGATTGATTATATGATCACACCTTGATATATTAAACATTACCATGATTATATGGTAAAGTGGTACATGAAAAATTGAGTCTAATGATAGTTTAACATACAATAGGATATCCTAAAGGGTCCACACTATTTTTCACATGTGATCAAGTAGATTAGGGAGTGGGGGAAACTAGTGCCTAGGGTAAGGTAGTTATGGACTATGGTAGGGTTTTACACATTCTATCAGACTATACAGGAGGGGTCATAGATGCAGGGGTGATAGATGCTTATGTAACATGGTGGGCTAGGGTTAGACTAATTTGATTGATGATGCCACTTCCACAACAACCATTTTTGCATTAGAGATGGGTTAGGTTGAGGAAAGATTGAGGGTATGCCCTAACATAATGATAGGGTCAGATGCTAGTGTAATCGATGATTCCAAATGCTATTCTATTATAGGTAGTGCATGCTCAAGAACAACAAGATCCCTTAGATGATATAGAGATGGTGGAACTAGATGGTCAGGATATTGCTATGGGGGATGCCCTAGGTGTCAATGAGGGAAACAAGATAGATACAAGAGAGGTTGGGACCTCTAGTATATATTGAAAGTTTAGGGTTAGGAAAGGGAGGGCTCTCTAGCATAGGGAGGTCCATAGAAGACCAAGAACTAATAGATAAACTATAGAGAGAGATCACTGAATGTCTCTCAGAGATTATAGGTTTACAGAGAACTATAGCTAGGTTACAAGCATAGTTGGCTATGGCTTAGGGAGAGACTACTAGGTTATAGGGTCTCATTACATCTAAAGATGTAGATATTGACACTTTTAGAGGGTATGTGGTTTAGTTGATAGGGGTTCAAGCCCAATTATCCACATGAGACATGGAGCTACTAACATTGGTTAGGGAGCAAGATTTTGGTTAGGTAGATAGGGAGAGGTTGGCCTTCTAGAGGAGTGAGATGAGGCTCTTCAAGTCAGGACAGATAGTTAAGAAGGATCAAATTGAGCTTTGTCCAACATGATTATGACCAAGATGATACCTTTTGCATGAAGGATGATGTCCTACGTGCCAAGGATGAGATAGATTACTGGTGACAGTTTTATGAGGTAACAATTCCTATAGAGAGGAGAGCATCTTCATAAAAAAAGCACATGAGAATATAGCATACTAGTTGGACCTTCAGGTTTAGACATGATACCGAGTCAGAGTGATTAGTGGCACAAACATCAGCATAATGGGTAGTCATGGAGCCTCCACCACCACATCTACCATCATCACCAACTTTAGGGATGGGTCAATGCTTTCAACAGAGTCCCCCTAGGGAAGACAATGATAAGAGTTGATTATGTAGCTCTAAATTTTTCTATTATGAGATATACAAAAAAAAAAAAAGGAATAAAAATTTAAACAACCTGGAATCAAGATATGAATACTTACAAACCACGTGTTAACAAGGTTTACTTAAAAACTAATAGATACCAAAACAATTTAAATACAAATGTAAACAATTCAAGCCCAAGTTTAGGCTAGACTTAAAATGTTTACAGAATATATTCAAACACAATATAAAAATAATATAATAAATAAGACAAAATAGTAAGACAAAAGACAAGAAGAAAGACAATAAAACACCAAAAAAATAAATAAAGACACAATAAAAAGAAGCAAAAGCACAACAAAACACCAAGACATAAACAACAAAACATTAATAAAAATGAAATAATAACAAAACAACAATAAATAAAATAACAAAGCACAACAAAACAACAATAAAAACACAACAAAACACCAATAAACAAAATAAAGACACAACAAAACACAAATATAAACTAATGGATTAATAACAAAACACTAACAAGAATTAAATGGAGAGATAACAAAACACAACAAAATAACAATAAAACTCAAATAAACACACACAAACAATGGTTAATCACATTGCTAGTGCAAATAAAAAATAAATTATTCGAGCACGTGTAATAGAGGTGTTAAACTATGTGACAACGTGACCCCAAAGCTAAGTAACAAGTACAATGAAACAAGAATAATGGACACATAGTTCCCCCCAAATTATAGGGAAAAAACAACACAAAATAAATAAAAATCATCCATAAGACATATGAGGCAATGGAATAAACCAAATAAAATGGGGGGAAGAGAATAAAAAGAAGGGGTAGCCAAGCTGCTCTAGATGTACAAGGTAAGTGGACACTACCTAAATAGTTCCATGCATGCGAGATCTAACATGAACTTCAAGCCAAATGTAGTTTTTGCAAGATATGTGATAGAAGAAAATTAATGATAAAGAAAGCATGATTTACGTGTAGAGGAATATGAGAATGGTCTTTCAAAATAGCGAGTGTGTGAAAAAAAATATGATTTAGGTTAAAAATACACTAAAATACAAGAGATGAGTAGGCATAAATAAACTAAATTATAAATTTAGAGTGCATACTACATCTAAGGTTGACAAAGAGAAAAATCTTGTCAAATGATGACAACATAAGAAAAGCCAAGAGTGCAAGAATGGATCTTGTTTAAGTGAACAAAGCACACAAATTTCTCATAAAATGGTGAGAGCGTACGATGATAGAAAAAAATAATGGGGTAACTAAAGGACAAGTGATTACTTGTGAAATAGATAAGGGTCTTTGAATCTTTAAGGCAAAATAGAAATGAAAGTGTGGCCGAGCTAACCTGAGATATCCCATGTATCCAAGTGTTACCTACATAGCCCATGCAGACCTCAGGCCGATGTAGTTCTCCCAAAAATGGGAGGAAAAAGACCAAGGTGGTATAGAAATAAACTAAATAAACAAGATAACCCAACTCATAAATTTTGACAGCTTTATATCCTTCATGGAAATTCTAAGCCAATTTTCATGATTTTATGATTTTTAGGGATTTTTTAGGATTTCTTGTGAACATTTAAGGGTTTTCTAAGTGTCTCAACTTGATTGAGAATTATAAGAGACTAAATGGTCCAACTTGAAAAATGGTGAGAGCATGGCATAGATCAAAGGTGAAGCTATATATCTTGTTCAAATGAATAATTCACACAAAGGTAACTCACAAAACAATGAGATTGTGGTTCAGGTTGCTCATAAAAAAATGAGAGTACCTAGGATCATAATAAACAAAGGATCAAGATAATGTTTTTGTGATTTTTTCATATCAGTTTCTAATATTTTTATGGTTTTAGGATAATCAACATAAAATCATTATAAACAAGGGTACATAGAATCACTTAGCTAAGGAGATACACTTCCACAAGTAAGAGTTAAAATAATATTTAAACATGATGCAATGGGGTTAATGAATATAAATAGTAAAGGAAGCTAACTAAACAAGGAAATGCATGTCCAAGGATAGGAGTTCCAATAAAAACTAAAATTAAGTACAATGAAACATGTCCTATCAAGGTGATAATGACTACCAAACAATAGTAAAAATAAAACAATACACAGCAACAAAGAAATCTCAAGGAATCATTCGACAGGTAAAAACCATGTGATGATATATCCTTGTATGTTTGTCTACAAAAGAGGCTATAAGATACTATTCAGGATAAACTACTTTATACAATGGGCACTGAGTGTGTCCATAATGCCTTGAATCATAATTAGGATCATAATTAGTTATGGGGTAAAACAGTCTAGGTTACAATGGTCTAGAATGAAAATAAATTTGGTTCAATGGAATATAAATGATCCAAGTGATAACGGTTCAGGGTTGCAATGGTCCAAAATAAAATGGTACATCATGAAATGATACAGGGTTATAGTGTTCAAGAGTAGTGAGGTTATAATGGTCTAGGGTTACAATGGTCCAAAATAAAATGGTACAAAATGTTACAATGGTCCACTGTATAAGTACAATGATGTATTAAATGACTTCGGTGAAAGTTGCCCCCAAGTAAGGGATCTTGTAGAAAATTGTTGAAAAAATGTGATCAAGTGTAGAACTTCTTGAGGTGTACAATATTCATGGGTTCTAGGATCTCTTTGCCATTTGGAGTAGCTAATTGGGTTCTAGGATCCATAGTTTTCATAATCACATATGGGCCAAGCTGATTGGGTCAGAACTTATCATTCTTCTTACTTTTAGCATTATTGTTCTTTGGTTCTCCTTCAAGACCAAGTCACCAATTTACAAATCATAAGGGAGAATGCACTTTTTATAGTTATGATGAAATCTATTATGATATGCTATCAAGTTATCCAGGGTAGTTAAATACTTGTCATCAAAGAGTTCTAGCTATTACAACTTGGAAACTCTATAATCTTCATCATCTAAAATATTCTCTAATGATACCTGTAATGAAGGTAGCTTGACCTCAACTAGGATAATAGCCTCTATGCCATAAACTAGAGAATATGGAGTGGTTCCTATGGGGGTTCAATGACTAGTGTGATAAGTCCAAAGGGTAAGAAATTTTTTCAAGTGCTAATTAAGGCCAATGTCATTAAAAATATTCTTTAGTATTGCAACAATGGTCTTATTAGATGCCTCAACTTCATCATTATCTTATGGGTTATATGGTGTGGACTTCTTATGTTTGATTTTGAACATGGTGTAAAGAACTTTAACATCTCTATTTACATATGATCGACCATTATCAGATATAATATGTGCTGGGATACCATATCTATAGAGGATATGGTAATGGATAAATTTGGAAATCTAATTCTTAGTGATGCAAGTGAGATGAATGGTCTCAATCCACTTAGTAAAATACTTTTTAGTAGTGAGAATGTGTTTGTGGCCATTAGTAGAGGTTAGATTTATTTTCTTGATAAGATCGAGACCCCATGTAGGAAAATGCCATGGTGTGGTGATCACCTATAGTGGTAAGGAAGGTTCATGTATTAAATTACCATGATGCTAGAAAAAAACACACTTCCTATCATAATTACAAGCATCTATTTCCATCTTGGGCCAATAGTATCATGTTCTCTGGAGCTTCTTGGCTAAAACTACACCACTGGTGTGGGGTCTCACACATTCCTTTGTGGACCTCATTAAGTACTAATATTGATTCTCTCAAAGACAAACACTGAAGAAGCATTCCATCATAGCCCTTACAATAAAGCATGTTCCCTAGGAGGGTATAAGGGGCTAGGCAATGGAGGAATATTTTATGGCAATTATTTGAAAGGTTGGGAGGAAAGACTTGGTCATGGAAATAGTTATAATTGTCATATAACCAAGAGAGTTTAGGTGGGGGATTGGGACCAAAAAATATGCAAACCCTCTCTGAATCTAGAAATATATGTGCAAGCTATAAAATATTCTCAATAAAAAATTGATACTCTTTAACAATTTTGGTAATTTATACCATAGACCCAATTGTTTCCATACATCAACTAATCTATTATTGGCTTGTGGTACTTGTTCAAACTATAGGAACTTGAAGTGGGACTTGATATTATATATAATGTGCTTTTAGATTACAATCTTATCATCTTGAGTCTGATATTGATTTGTGGTTTGATTAATGATCAATTAAGAATCTCCATAGACCACCAATTGATGTATATCCCATTGTATGGTAAGATGAAGTCCTGAAATAAGAGCTTCATACTTGGCCATTTTATTGGTGAAATTAAAGTCGATATGAAAGGCCTTAATAATTATTTCCCCTTGTGGTGTGACCAACAAAATACCAGCTCCAGATCTATGGGATGTAAAGGAATCATCAAAGTATAATTTTCACTATTCAGGTTCATAAGCCACTTCTTCTATCGCCATTATATAATCATCTAGTAAATCAAATGTGAGTGGTTGAGTATCTACAATAGGAAATTTTTCAAGTTGATCTGCAATAATCTACCCTTTAATAGCCTTTTGGTTATAGTACTCAACATCAAATTCACTCAAGATCATGTCCCACCTATCCATACAATATATAAGAGTTACCTTAGACAACAAATATTTTAGAGGGTCCACTTTAGAAATAATAATAGTTTTATTATTCAACATGTAGTGTCATAAATTATGGGAAGCGAACACCATTGATAAAAAATCCTTCTCAACAGGTGTCTAATTATTCTCATATGCTACAAGTGTTTGGATCAAATAATAAACTACATGTTCCTTTCTTTATTCATCATGTTGGGCCAAGAGTCCCCTAGTGCATGATATGTGGCTGAGATATAAAGGAGTAATGGATGTCCAAGCATTGACAATATTAAAACTAATGGGTTAGTCAAATATGATTTGAATTTTACAAATTATTTTTGACATTAAATGTCCCATTGAAAAGTTACCCCATTCTTCAATAGGTGCGTGAAAGGATAACACTTGTGTGCTAGCTATGAAATAAACCTATGAATAGAATGAATCTTTCCTTGCAGGCTATAGAGTTGTTTGAGATTAGAATGTGGAAGCATCTCCATGATAGACTTGACCTTATCAGGATCCACTTCAACCCCTCTTTATGATACAATTAATCATAGCAATTTTTTTGAAGTGATGCTAAAGATGTACTTCCTAATATTTAGATGAACCTTATACTCATGAAGTCTCTCAAAGATTCTTTTAATAAAGTCAAGATGTCTAGCTCATGTTCTTGATTTTGATAGAATATCATTAACATATTCCTCAACAATATCATGCATCATGTCATGGAAAATGATAGTCATAACACATTTATAGTTGGTCCAAGCATTTTTCAAGCCAAAAGGCATGACTTGGTAATAAAATGTTCCCCATGGTGTGGTGAATGTAGTTTTGTGTTGGTCCTCTAGAGCTATCTTGATCTGATTGTATCCAGAGAAGCCATCCATGATGGACAACATATCATACCTAGGAATAGAGTTGAAAATCATGTCAATGTTAGGTAGAGGGAAATGATCTTTAAGACAAAATTTGTTGATATCTCAAAAATTAGTACAAATGCATATGCCTTGTGGTTTTTTGTTTACTGGAACTACATTTGATATTCATTTAGAATAATCTAGTGATATGATGAAGCCAACTCCCAATAGTTTCTCCATCTCCTTCTTGAATAAAATAACAATGCGGGGATGTATTTTTCTCAATTTTTGTTTGACTGGATTAGTATTTGGATGTACAACAAGGCAATGCATAACCACATCAGGGTCTAGGCCTGACATGTCTGAATAAGCCCATGTAAATATATCAATAAAATCCATTAGAATGGTGACAATGTAGTCATGATCTTAGTCAGTGAGGGATGATCCTAAAGAAACAATTTTGGGATCTTCATAAGTTTTGAGGTTCACTGTAGTGGTGTTTTATACAAGGAGTGTAGAACCATCCTCTAAAATAGTGGGCAATGTTTGATCCTAATTCTCTTCTTCTAATTCAGCTTATGGTTGTTCATCTTAAAGCTTAGGATAGTGAGATGAATCTAAGTTTGTTGGTTTAGGTAGTGGCCAATTTAAAAATATCTCTAAAATGTCTACATCAATACTCTTAAAAACTTTATCCTATTTAGTAGTGATACTAACACTAATTGTAGAGCTAAAATTTGGTGGACACTGTGCTTCCTTTGGAGATGAGCAAACTTTTCTATCCAAGAGTTCATGAAATAGGTTTTCACTCGAGGGATCATCTTTTTATTTACCTTTTCCTTAACCAATGAGTGCTTCAAAGAGGTTTTCACCCAAAGATCATGATGTTTTATCTTTTGTGTGACCAATAAAGTCTACCTACTCTCCAAAGTAGGTATCAAAGTCCAAGGAGAAGTCAAAGCCTTACTTTTGATCACCAATTGGTAATCCATCTTTGAGGCCCATGTATTGGTAAATAGATTCTTCATTGTAAAATTCATCCAAGGGTGTGGAATAATTTTACTAGTCCCGATTTATAAGTTCAAGATGGCAAAGGTTACATTTCAAATAGGCTTTGATGGTCATAATAGAATTAGAGTCAAATAGGTCTGTGTTGGCTAGCTCATCATAAGTGTTATAATGGAATGTTGTATTATTTCCAAGAGTATCATCATCAATAAATTCATAGGAATCACTATTAAAATACATAAGGCCATCCCCAAATGGTATAAATCCAAGACCTTGACTCATAATAGGTTTACCAACTGATAATGGTTCTAAGATACCTTGTTCTCGTGACCCTGGGCCTTTCCCTATATAATCAAAGTTATCCATAATTTTAATAGGGATAGGGTACTTGGAATTATAAAAGCAATTAGCAAGGCCATCATAATATAACCAATCTCCTTCAATAAAGGCTTCCTTATCTTGATTTCGTGAAGTTATTGGAACAAATACCACTAGTGGTTTTTGTGTGCCTTTATTCTTTTGCCAAATCATGTTGGGCATACAAGGGGATTTAGAAGGTTTAGGTCTACCATTAAACTTAGGAGACTTAGGTAATTTTTCAATATGAAAGGCATCTTTGAGATGGTATGTGGAAATGCCTCCATCCTCAACACCGAGATGGTTTAAAAATGCTATGGGAATTGATCGATCGAAGTGGAAGAAAGATCACTTGGGTCGATATAATTAGACTTGGATAGTTCTGATAATATTTATTTATTCTTATTATCTATGAATTCATAACCAATAAAATAGTTATAATTATGAAATTCAGCCTCTAGATGTTCACAATATTGGTAGGGTTGTAAATAAACATAAATAGTAACCACAATTTTAGCATGGGGAACTTGAGGCATTGGTTCAAGGTAGATGAGACAACCTCTACTTTATGGATCCAAGGATGAACAAGAAGTATATTATATAGAAATTCAATTTTTACAACATGGCACAAAGTATCATGGGATACAAACCCAATAATGATTCATAAATAGATAGTCTCGAAATACTCTCTCAACATTGTCATATGCCTTGATCATGATTTTCTTAGGTTGGATGTCCTTGGCAGTATAACCCAATCATTTTATTAACTTGAGTGACACTATGTTTAACCCTAAACAATTATCTATAAGGACTCACTTGATCTTATGATTTTATATAACAACCTCAATGTACAAGGGGTTATTGTGTCTAGGATTAAGGGAAGACATATCTCTTTGATCAAATGTAATTTGTTAGCTCAGAGATAAATATCCTAAAAGTGTCTATAATTGGTTAGGGTTGATATCTTTGGGAATAGTGGAGTGTTGAAATAAGTCATTTAATATATTTCTATAAACTTTTGACATACACAAAAGATCTAGGATAGAAATTTAAATAGGGGGTTTAATTAGTTGGTCTTACATGCTATATGGCTTCTCAATGGAAGAATGAAAGGGTTTGGTGTTTGTTAGTATAGTTTTCATCTTTGGATTAGAAGGCATAGTGTTCAAATTTGGTCAAGAATTGGAAGAAGACAAAGGGCTTTAAAGGGTGACTTGTGAGGGTCGAGTTGTGATTGCCTAATATGGAGTCGATAAGGAATCATTATTACTAGAATAAGAAGGCAAAGGGACTTGGAGAGTAAACTATGAGTGTCTAGTTGAGATTATAAAATTTTGAGTCAGCAAGGAGTCATTATAATTAGAAGAAGGGGATGGAGGTCTAGAAATTGTAACCTACAAAAATTAAGGTGCAATGGAATTGATAGACCCTGATGCAACATTACTCAAGGAAGAGGGTGTTAACCTTATAATAGGAGGTCTAATAATTCAAAAAACATTGGATGTTTCATGGGTTTTAATAGTAAGGGTGGCAACATGATTTAAAGAAACATGTCTCACAGTGTTATTATAATCATACGACATATTATTGTAACCCAAGTTGTTAGTTTGGACCTTATGATCATGATTATGAATATGTTGATTATGTTTTTAACATTGAATCTTTTGACATTGGCCCTAACCTTGATTCTAATTATTCTTCTACTATAGTTGATTATGTTTTGGAAATGGGTCCTTGTAGATGCCCATGCCCTAATTAGTGTTCTGCATTGTTTGCTTCACTTTGATTTTACCACTTTCAATCAAATATTGAATAATATATCTTAATTGTATGCATCAGTAAATGATATGGCTGATAACATAATGGAAATTACAAAACTCATCTTCCCAAAATCAATTAGGTTTAGGTTGATCTTATATAAATGGCTTTGGTATAGGGTACACAATCAAATTATCCACCACTAGTTTTTGGAACACTACCTCAATAGGCTTTCCCAGTTTGTTGAATGTTATATATTTATTAAATACCCTATGTGGAGGATCACTTTACAAAGTGGTTGAGGGATTAGGTGGGGTTGGTTGCACATTTGGAGCTGATGAAGCTACACCATTTGCACACATCTAGATTATGTCACTCCACTTCCCACCATGTTCTTGTCTTTGTTAAAAACCTTAGGGTTTTTCATATTATTAGTTTGAATAGGTGGTTGGGTATGATTAGATGTTTGACCCTATGAATAAATCTTTACAAGACCTTTGGTAATGCGTGCATTCTCAATTTTCATACCTTTGTTAATGATCTCCTCGAATGTGTTATCACAAGCGAGTCATAAATTATGAGATATTTTAGGGTGCAAGTTTTGTGCAAAAATATTAGCCAACTATTTATCTAGTAGGTTGTGTTGAAAGCATCCATCTAATGCTCTCCACTACTATAGGTATGTTGTGAAGCTTTCTCCATTTCTTTATTTTTCATTGCATAAGTAAACCACTATAAAATAATGCTTAATGTTATAAGAGAAATGGTTGAAAAAATTATCTAATAATTCATTCTAATTTGTCATCAATTCTTTAGGTAATTTGAGGAGACAATCTATAGCTTGTCTAGACAAACTGCATGGAAATAAGTGTAGCAAATAAACACTGCTATAGGCTACCTCTTGGCATTTATCAAATTTGGGTGCCTCAAAATGAGGGGGAAATGGGACTTGGAGAATAGTTATGTTAAATGGATAAGTTCATATCTCATTAAACTTATACTTCTTAATTATATTGCCTATCTCAAGCCTTGATACTATTTCTTTCATCGAATTCCACTCTTGCATGTTTGGTGCATTTGTTGGTGGAATATAATTTTGTTAGGGTGGAATGTACCCTTGTGTGGTCTTGTTAGGGATATGAAGCCTATATCCTAAGTTTGGTTTAGGTTTAATCTTTTATTTGAGTAGGTTTGTCATTGATTTTTAGGTGGTTGATATAAAGTCCTAAGAATCTGTCAGTGTGCACTATATGAATACTATGGGTTTTGGGGTGTCATTTATTGGTTCACCAAAGTACATGTTGTTTGAGATTAAATCACTAAAGTTTTTTGTGCCATACCCCCAATATCTGATGATTCTTTCATTCATTACACTTACAAAGGGGTGAGAGTCTCCTAATGGTTGAAAAAGGTATGCTCCATATCAAGTATAACATGTTGTGAAGCATCTATAGGTTTTTTATTTAGGATCAACTCTAAGATCTATTGTAGATCTAAGATTAAATAGGGTATGTTGCATTTGGTCTATTGTATGTTCTTGCTCTTTAGAAGTGGTATTATCAATTGAAGTCGTAGCTAAATAATTTGTTAGATCTGTGACAAGTTGACATGCATATCATTGATTAATTTTTTGAATCTTGGTAGTAAGATCTTGATCGGTTGAGGTAGACTCTACACGTTATTATTTTCCCTTACTATAGGAAGTAATGTTGGTCTTTGTAACATGAGTGAGAGGTTGCTCTAGCTATTTATCCTCTACTCAGAAAATCATGTGCAATTATTCCATTAGGAAGTTTGGTGGAAACTTTGCACCTGATTTTATCAACCTTAAAAGGGATTCATCTTTGTTTTCTAAATATTATTGTTCATAATAACCCTATTCAAATCCTAATGTTGTTGGGATATCATAAAACACATTAGAGTGTTATTATCTGTCACAAAAATGTTCTTCCTCATAACTAGGACCATAAGAGAACCCATTATAGGCATACCTTTGCATCATGCTTGAAGATAGTTTTATATATTTGATAAGATATGGAATGTGGTTCAAAAATGCTTAAAATGTGTTTTTACACTCTTCAATCAAATAATCACAAAGATAAAATGAGACTATAATAAAAGGAAATGGGGTAATGCCACACAATTAGAAGAAAGAGGTTACAAAATTACCTAACCTTGCTTGGTTGAAATCATAAAATTAGGAGAGGGTAAAATAATCTTGGAACTTAGAGTGTCAGTCAACACACAAAAACCTAAGTTGAAAGTCTGTCAATACCATAAAATTCTAAGCACAACTATGGTGAGTCATGGCTTAGAGAACCTAGAAGAAGAATTTTTAGATTCTTAAGAATAAAATGTGAACTAAGAAGATCAAGATGCGAAATAACACAAGAAATACTATCATAAAGCCAAAACTAAATAGGCAACACAATGGCACCACATGGTAAAGAAGGTAGAATGGTTCAGGAACTTAGAGTGTGAGTGAACATAATATAATCTAAGTCCAAAATAAGAAGAGGATGAGAAAGAGTCTAGGTAATGACCTTCAATCCAAACAGAATATCTCACCTAAGTTACTCAAACCAAGCACAAAAGGTAAACTAATAACATTTTGGATAGAACTTAGAAAGACAAGATTTTAAATTTGGATAAAATAGGAATTTAGATTTACAAAGTGATGAATGGTCTAGAATTAGATGAAAAACATAAAAACATTGGTTTGGAAATATAAACATAATGATTTGATTTAGATTTTGAACAAGGCAAAAAAAGTTATTTGGATTTAACCAGTGTAATGCCTCTTTGTTCAAAATAAATGGTATATAACAAGTGTTTGGTTTTTGACACTTTTTTGTTTCACACAAATAGTTTTTAGACTCAAAAGGCCATGTAAATAAACAAGAACAAGAGAAACACCAAACTGAACAACTTATCCTAGTAAACTGACAAGGTGGCTTTGTACTTTTGGATTTCATCTATATACTACTTAAGAGGAAATTAGTTGTAAATATAATAAATTTATATGCACATGAAAAGTAGGGTTTTTAGGCCCCCTCTTATCTCAAGAGATCATACGATGACCTGAATCTTTAGGCTACTGACCTTGCACCAAGAGTGCTCTATAACAAGTGGGGTTGTTTCTAAAAACTATGGATTTTTATATGTTATAAATGGTCCCATATATGTGATTAACACTAGGACGTAACATGTGATTTGGATACACATTAATTGTATTTTTGTGAAAAGGTCTTGTCCTTTTCACGACCACTACATCCATCAATTGTTTAGTGTAGTGTGATGTTTGAGTTAAACCTACGCTTTGAGTTAGTTTATTACTAAGGAATCTTGTTTATCCACTCAAACGAGCATCCTAATAAGTCAACCTCAATTGATATACCCCTATCATAGAGTGGGGTTGAAATGATAATGGGAGATGAATTCCTAGGTCAACACTTCCTTAGATAACCCATGGGGAGGCTATGAACTCCCGCCCATAAGCCAAGATGCAAGAAATAAAAATTGTAGTACTTTAGGGTTATTTTGGGATCACCCAAATCACTCTAATTTTGGGTAGTGCCTTAGCAAATTTCCTTCCATTCTTGAACGAAGTGATAAAATTAATAAGTGAAACATTTTTTTATCACCCAAGTTAACTAAAAGGGATGGGGGGAGAGCATACATGCTAGACTTAGTTTGAAAAACAAATACATAATAAACAACAACAACAACAACAAAAAAGCTCTAAAGAGTATTTAACTAAGATTTGAGTTTGTTTTAGAACACCAAATGAGATATGAAGTCAATTTTTCCTTTGGTTGTTGTAAAATGGAAACTAAATGCCTTAAAACCTTTAAATAAAGTGTTAAAAGTCTAAAATAGTGGTGTATGATATTCAAATAAACTTGCAACTTATTATTTTAAATCTCTATTTTTAAGCACATGGTGATTCTACCATTCTATAGAGAATTTTATCCATTTATAAAACTAATTCCATTATCTCTCAAGATGATTTCGCTATTACACAAAGGCATAAATACACTATATGGCAATCCTGCCGATTAGTAGGGCAATTCCACTAATGAACAAGGCAAACCCACTGAAATGATAAAAATGATAGAAATGAAAACATAATATTTACTTGTAGGTTTTTTCCTAGGATGATCTCACTCATATGTTGGCAAACCCATTGTTTCATAGGTTGAACCCATCAATTTCCTAATCTATTTTGTGATTTTTGTAAAACCACACAGACAAAGATAGAAAATAGAAAAGTTGATTTTGCCATTCACACAAGTGATCTTGCCATTAAACAGGTTAATTACATCATTCCATAGGGCATTCTCACTAATGTTTAGGTTGAATTCATCATTATACAAGTAAAATCCACCATTCGGCCCAAAATTCATTGAACATGGAAATTAAAGAAAAAGAGGAGCAAAACAACCTCAAAAGAGGGTATGAGTGCTTAATTAGAAGGGATAAAATTGATGTGTGAGATACATGGTCCCATCGAGCATGCCAAAATGTAGAATATGATTATGAGTTAGGGTTAGATCATGCGTTAGGCAAAAAATCTCCAAAATAAGCATAAAGACCTAACTTATCAAACTTAATCTCTCAAAGGGTGGTGCTAATGAATTAAAACAACTAATTATGAAAGAAAGATGATGTTGTACCTTCCAAGTAGCTATTCTCCCTCAAAAGTATTAAAGAAGTATGATTTTATCTAGATTTTGTGCTCCAAGTCTTTGTCAATGAGGTGTATCAAGAGCTGTCATCATATCCTAGTTCACCAATGGTTTAGGTTCTTCAATTTGGGTTAAGTGGGTGAATCAATGAAGCTTTTCTATAGCAATTTTTACATAATAAGTTTGTAGAACAAAAGCTTGAAAATGTTTGTCTTGGCTCTCTTATTTATAGATTTTCAAGATTGTTTAGGATCAACCATGACCATCCATATTGAGATGAATATACGTGGCCATGGATTCATTCAATTTTAGAGGGACAAGCCATAAATATGACCATTAAAATTTAGAATAATGGGTCATTGATGAGGCATGGGAGGGCTTAATTCTAATATTTATCCCATTAATGGACTATGGATGCCACCCCATTGATGATGTCATGGGATGATATAAAATTTAATATTGAATTTCAAGTAATTAGATATTCAACAACTTTCATGGAATTTTTACTTAATCTCTTGATTTGATTTAATTTTCATAAGTGACTTTGATTAATTTTCTATCGCTTTTTGGAAATGTTTTGCATGTTTAATCAACCTAGTTAGAAATGCCATTTTATTGAATCATAATTTGACTAGATTATAATTAGAAGAAGGTGTCATTTGTGTACAGGGTAATACCCTAGTTAGGGTATTATGGATGTAAAATAACACATACACGTGATGTGTTACTAAATTAGAAGAATTCAGTATTTCAAGATGTCATTTTGTGTGGTCACAATTTAAATCAAAATGATTTAAGAAAATATAATAATTACATAAAATGTATTGCCCCTTTCAAGGATACATTAGCACAAATCGACACCTATATGTGACAAGTTCAAATGATTTAGAGTGTTTTAGTTATTTTGATCCAAATTATGCATTATCGTGAAATATCATTTTGATTAACAATTTTAGTATAACAGTGATAAGAATTGGATGTCTACATAATCATGTAATACAATGTTTGAACATTTAAATTGTATTGCATCATAGTATTGTATATGAAACATGTGTTAGAGAGATATAACATTGAAGCACATAAACATTATGTGCATGATATGTATCATGACATAATGGTAAAAGTAATATGTAAAAATAATACATGACATGAATCATAGAACCATAGTAATAAGTAATGAACATATAAGTAATGTCACATAATTTGTATTTAATATCACACACAAGGTCCAATTTCCACATACAAGGGACATGTGAATGTTTCACAAACACATAAGGTCAAAGGCCACACAGAAAATGGCATGAGAATTCCATTCAAGCAAAAACATGCATATATTACACACACAAGGCCAAGGGCTAAGCCCTAACTTATGATGTAGTAAAGTAAAAAATAATCACAAAGCAAATTAGACTAGTCTACATCAACCATATGTACCAATATCATTGTTAACAAATAGCATTTTCATGTTACATAATGTAAAGTATGAGTGATTAGCAAAATATTTGTATGATATGTAGCTCAAAATGGTAGAAAGGTTGTGGATAGATTTAACTTGTTAATATTTTTATGGAGAATGAAGAGATGCGCCCAAATTAGAAAGTCTATTGGGTAAAAAGGGAAACTTGACATCAAATAACCATGTAATATTATGCCCTATTTCACACTCAAATACCTTGTGCAAAGCCTTGTGTTTTTGAAATATAGAATATATTATCTATTTAACATGAAATAAATAACATATGTAAATAAGTAAGCTAGCAATATTTGAAAATGTTTGTAGGTTCTGATTTTTAAAATTTGAAAATATTTTGATTATTTTGAATTTTGACATATATGGATTTATTTGGAATTTTAAAATATTTTAAATTTAAAATATTTGAAAAGTGTGAAGAAGCAAGGCTTTGAAAATAGAGGAATATAACAAGGTTTAAAGCATAGTGTGGTAATATGGAAGACAAGAATTGTGTTCCTAATGTATGGGTAAGATAATTGTATACATATAGATAAAGATGCTCATTCCCCCAATGCAAAAAATATATATGTGCTCATGGATAATGAAGGTAGATAGATATGATCATATAAGTGCAATGAAATCCATAAAATGATAGGTATGCAATATTAATAAAGTGAATTGATCATTTAAAAAAATATAAGATAATTATCTTGGATTATTTAATTCATTTGAAAATCAAAATGGGAAGTGCCGAAAGTGAAAATAAAGCCAAGGGATAGAAGAATGCTTGTATAAGGGATAAAAGAAGTAAAAATGAAGCAAAAACAAAGAAGCTATGTATAAATTATAATGTATGAGTAGCTAATCACCATATTTGGCCCAATCTTTGGATTGAGAGGAAGTAGGAGGTTTTATTCAATAAAGTATCTCATCAAGAGGATACAAATATTTATACCTAGATGCATTGTAAGGAGTGACTACCTGTAAAGATGATATGCCACCTATAGATGCCTTTGAATCTGAATATGATTCATGTGATGTAATATAACCACCTAAATCACTAATCATATACCCATGTGAACCTGAATCCTCATATGCAATAGGAGAAGATGTAATTTCTTATACCTATGGTGAAGCTCTCTGAATAACTTGTGATGCCTGAGGAGATGAAGACGTATTTTTTGGTGCCACTTTATGCTTAGGATAACATACCATGATCTTTGAAACTACTATAGCATGCTCATTAATAGATGGATAAATTTATTTTTTAGTGTGATTTGGAATATGTAGATCATGTTCTTGAATAGTTTTGTAGACTATTTCATTACCATGTTGCTCAATTTATGTTCCTTCTAATTTCTCTATAGGAGGAGTAAATATCATTGGTTCCAAAGGATATTCATATTGGATTCTTTAAATTTTGACCACTAGATTAACATTAATATATTCAAGATATTTATGAACTATAAAAGGTACTGCTCTAATATTTAATATCTAAGGGTGTCTTAATAGCATATCAAAAACTGCTATATTTGGTATAACTAAGAATAAAGTGGGAAAAATTAAAGGGCCCACTTGTAAAGGTAGTACCACTATATGCCAAAGAGTATCATGTGTATGACCACCAAATGTATTAAAAACTCTATAAGTATATCATAAATTTTATTATATATAACCAAGAGAGTAGAGGAGTGTTATGGTGCAGGCATTTTTGCTTTATCTATTTTCTATCATAACAATATATATGGATTAATTGTTAACAAATTCTCAAATAAAGAGTGCATGTATACATGAATCATCATAAAAAACTTCATTATCATCAAATGTAATCATAAGACATGAAGCTTGTTTAATTATACCAATGATACTATTAAGTGGATGTCCATATGTATAAGGAGGAGGATAATCATTATATGCATGATTTACTTTATAATTATCCTTTTTATTTATTGCTTCATGATTTGGAATAGGATATTTGTAAAATTTGAGCTTTAAATAGTTATTTTCTTGTGGCTTAGCCTCTTCAATAGGTGTGCCAATATCAATAATGTTTTCATCAATGAGATCTTGAATCTTATGTCTGCTCTTGAAACTTCTATGTATGGAATGCCCCACATCTATGGTAGTCACAATATGAATTTTCATAAAAAATAATAGATTTTGGCCTAGACATGTCCACTTCCATTAGTGGAGGAAGAGTGATGATATTGAATTCAAGTAGATTTTGCAATAAGACATGAGGAAGTGATGGTAAACTTGAGAATTTCCTCCTTGGTGGAGCTTGTAAATGAAGCTTTTATATTGGTTGTTAGATAACATTAACTTTAATCTTAGATTTGTTCTTAATTTCACTTGGTTTACACCTAAAATTTGGCTTTCTTTCAAACTTGAAATTTGAATTGGAAGGAGTATTTCAAGTATAAGGCTTGTTCAAAGTAAGAAATTTGACCTCATGCTCTTTAATTGTATGACATAACTCATACAAATATTTTAAATTATCAAACATAATTGACTCTTGAAATGGAGATAGAAAAATTTGAGTGAAAATATCTTGAAGCTCATTATCAACCATTTGATTTTTCATTTTTTCTAGCATAGTCTTGTATCTTAAAACATAGTCATTAATTTTTTCATTAGACCCTTGTTTGAGCTTCACAATTTGAGAAAATAATGTTGATAGAAACGTGTGTTAAAATTTGATTTGAAAAAGGATCAAAATACTTTATTGATAGAAGAGGAAGATCATAAAACCATCCAGGATCATATTATTTGAGTCTTCCTAGAAAGAGCTTTATCAACAATTTTTTATTATTTACATAGTCTAGACAAGTTTCATATAATGCACACATGTTATCCAAGATCACATTTGCCTTCATATAAAAGAATTTTAGGATCCAAAAATATAATTGGTAATGGATAATATGCAATTTTAGGTGCCAAAGGGTTATGTAACAAGGAACATGAGTCCATGGAAGGGCTAGAATGAGAAAGAGTTTGCTCAAGTTGAGATAGCTTGGCTTGTAAGGTAAGAACTATATGTTGAAGAGTAGTATTTGTAGAGATAAGTTGAGAAGTATAAGTAGCATGAGTAGTCATAGGCATGGATATTTTTTGGAAACCAAGAGGCATTCCCAAACCAAGAGATGATGTTATGGAAGTAACTATAGGTGTAAAAGTAGGAATGTATGTAATAATGGAAGTGAAGATAATGGAAGTAGAGGATTTCACAAACCAAAACAGAAAATATTGTGGTATAGATGTGGATAATATAGCTTGATTCTCAAATGAGACTAAGTATATTATTCACCTTGTGGGGATTCTCTTGAAGACCTTGATGAAATTCAAACAATTCTTGTACTTGATTTTGATATACTCCTTAAAGCTATTGTGGATCAATATGAGTTTCATGTTCATTATGTAAATCATAGTCCTCTTTGTTACTTTCAGTATCAATTTCAATGTGAACTTCATTTTTAGGAGACCAATAAATTTGAACAGTAACATTATTAGTTTGAAAAAAATCATCATGATTTTCCATTATAGAAAAAACTAGAGGAAGTTGCATTTATGAAATAGGGATACCACTTAATATAGAACTATGACTTAGAGGCATATAATAAAATATGAACCAATGGATATAATGACCATGAATACAATACGAGAAAAATTTAACATATGAGGGTGATCTAGGCAAGGGTTTGAATGATTGTGCAGGCTCTAAAATATACTTAATCATTCTTAGACTAGTGTCAGTCCAATATTTTAGAACACTAATTACATAACCTAGACCATGCCTATAACCCATTATATTTTCTTAAAGGGTATGGTGATAGTGAATTTTTTGGGCGATACCCTCCTCTTAGGTACACTAAAAATCAAATGACTAAAAGAGGCTTCCTATGGTATAAACAAGGGACCCTTGGTGTTTCTAATATACCATGAGGTACTTAGAGATTAAAATACAAGTTTAGTGTTGTATAATGGATTGAGTATTAGCAAAGTACCCCTCACACCACTGTATTAGTAAAATAAATGACTTTTTATCCCCTAATGACATTCACTAAGTACTTTTAAAACTATCATAACCTAGTTTATAAAAAGAAGCAACAAGCAATAGAAAATAATGAGAAAATCAAAATCAAAATATGTTTGTGCATAGAGATCAATAAGTTCCAACTTGAAGTTGAAAGAAAGAGCTTCAGTGTCAGATGTTATCTAAAGTGACAAGGCAATTTCTTGAATGTTGGATTAAATCCAAGGTCAAAAAATATTGACTTGTGGTTTTAGATGTATATCCAAGGATGAAGGTTGTTTTCTTTCATTTTTAAAATTTTATATAAATTTGTATGAAATCATAGGAAAAAGTTCAAATAGACAACAATTAATGTTATAAATAAAATATGAGCTCACCCAAATGTTTAATGTTATTTTATTTAACAATGAAATGCTAAGAACAAATAAACTATTAAAATTTGATTTACATATATATAAATATATAAATTTGAATGTAAAATACAGAATTTAAAAAATTTAAATTGGGCTAAAAATAGTAATTTGATAACTAGATATGGAAACCTAACTCAAACCAATTTTACATTGACTGTGGATGAAAATTGCCTAAAAATACTTGCAAATTATATCACAGCTAAAAATAAAAGTTCAAACTATGCTAGGACAAGGGCACACTAGGAGGACAAGGATGTATTTCAGCATTCTTTGTTGACTATGGTTACATCCTAGTTGACTATGAGACTAATTTTATGATCTAGGTATGTGCGTCTATCTGTGAGGGTTTACTATTTGACTGTGTCCAGGTTGATTTATCGAATGAAAGACCTAAAAAATATAAACCTTAGATCTTGCACATAAACAAATATATATATATATATATATATATATATATATATATATATATATATATATATATATATATATATATATAGAGAGAGAGAGAGAGAGAGAGAGAGAGCAAGAGTAATATTTCTTCCAATTCTTATTCTATTTCATGTTAATAGTCATAGGCCTAGTATAGAGATTTTTTATTACATGTCAAGGTCACTCATTTCTAAGAATTTAAAATAAATTTATCTAGTTGCATTCGTATAACAAAGTTAAGATCCACACATTCACAATAGGATGGAAAACTACATCAATCTGAGGCCCTTTTAGGCTATGTAGGCACACTCAAATCATGCAAGTTTTTTTTAAGATAACTCGATTATTCCTCTTGTTAATTACCCCTTGAATATTACATATATATAAAATTCAAGGGGTAATTAACAAGAGGAATAATCGAGTTATCTTAAAAAAAACTTGCATGATTTGAGTGTGCCTACATAGCCTAAAAGGGCCTCAGATTGATGTAGTTTTCCATCCTATTGTGAATGTGTGGATCTTAACTTTGTTATACGAATGCAACTAGATAAATTTATTTTAAATTCTTAGAAATGAGTGACCTTGACATGTAATAAAAAATCTCTATACTAGGCCTATGACTATTAACATGGATTAGAATAAAAATTGGAAGAAATATTACTCTTGCTCAATGTGTAGAAGAATTATCAAGTGATTGCTAAATGTATTTGGAGAGGCCTTGATGTGCTTATATAGAGGAATATTTTTAATATTTTCATTAACCAAACTTGTTAAAAGTGTGGAAGGGGTAAATTATAATGCATTAAATTTAAAAAGCTACTGCTGCAGCATGAGAGACAAGGAAACACTAGTGGACAAGGTCACAATGTGACCCTCTCTATGTAGTGTAGTCTTGTCCTAGAAGGAGAAAGACTGCTAGGATCTATTTGACAGAAGTTTGTTGGTAGAATAAGGATGTCTGAATGATGTTTTGAGTAGTTGTAAGATAGTGACTATAATATTTAATGCTCCCATATAGATTGAAAGTTTATGAAATGGTGAATAGTCCAAGCAAAGGTAAGGATGTCAATATTAAACATTATCAAGCACTTAATGATTAGTTTCAAGTGTCTAAAAATACTAACGTAAAATTTGAATTTCGTTTCACTGTGACTTAGATGTCTTTCTATTTTTTTGTATAGTTTGATTGAAAGCTCGTAATATCTTGTCCATACGATAAAGTTTGGATCCCCTTTTGTTCCTATAAATATTTTATTGAGCTTAACACATTAGTGTAATTAATTGACATGATTTATCACCATGGAAATTTCTAAGAAGGTAAAAAAGTTATTAATAATTGTAATATGTGAAAGATAGAAAATAAGGTCCTTGAGATTGATCTTAAATTATAAATTTCTGTGGGATTTTTATTCATGTATATTTAAGTCATTTCAAAAGGATCCTCGTAGATAATTATATCAATAGGCATTCTAAAATAGGAGTCGAGAGTGGTTGTGGACTATAATGTCTATGAACTATTAACAATTAATGGCCACCTTAAATTTGGCATCCATTAATTGTCATAGGATAGTTTTGACCTTAAATTTGATATTAAATTGATTGTCATATTGAATGTTTTCCTCCTTACTTGGAGAAGTCAATTACAAATGCAAAATAGACACCTCAAGATTAATAATTGTTAGTATTTTGAATGTATTTATGATATATATACCAATCATTATTTTAATTATATATCAAATAAGAAACACTCTTGCCACACATATATTCATTAAACATATTATTATAATATAAAATATATAATGTATAATTATAGTAGATACTATATGATATTAATATAGTATAATATTATAATTAATAATATAAATTTATATTAGTGAGATGAAAAATGAGATGGCTCTAAATTATCTAGTAATCTATACTTGGATGTAAATGTGGTGAAATTGTGTTGTGTCTAAGATGCCAAGTGTTATGACCATTTTTTGTTGTTAGCTCAACTAATTGATAGTTGTACCTTTCTATCAAGTCAAATTATAGATGAATTTTAAAAAAATTTATGGTTAAGTATTTTTAAAAAAATGATTAAAAATGTGAAGTCGGTCATGGGATTGAATCACTATGAGTCTTGGCCAATGCATTTAGTAGAAAGGTATGCCACTCACTATTGCTATGACATTTTGTCACCAATATAACATGCATAATGGTGGATTCTAGTAATGGAGGACAATTAAAAGGTATAAAACTCACAACAAAATATGCCAAACACAACTTGAATTTGAACACATTTTTTGATTATGACATCGGATATGTTGATTTCAATAAACTATGAACATCCCCAATTTATTTAAAAAAATGCATTTGCAATAATTCATCAGTTAGGGCTGCTAACATTCTTTGTTACATTCTCAAGAGTTGAACACATTTTATATTGAGTGATAATTGCATTATACAGATTGCACAAAAAAACACCAAAGAAGATAAGAATCAAAGGAAACTATGAATTTTCATATAATTAACAATAGTTACTTGGTGAGGAAAGACCAAATTTCATGTACATGATACTAAAGACATAGATTCAATATAATGTAAATAATGATATACAAAGACGAATCCTTTTTTGGACAAATTCAAGATCAATTTTCAATCAGAAAATTACAAATTCAAGGAAACCAACATACACATTTTATGTTATTAATAAAATCAACACCAATTTATGAAAATAACACAAATGATGACATTACAAACTTTATAGATAGATATATAACTTGTGTTGTAGACATACTCAATTAAAATATAGATAAACTATATGAACATCCCCATACAAAGAGCCATGAGAAAGAGAGAAAATTTCATTATAAACACAATTTCACTTTCCCTTTGACAAGTAGAAAAATCATTCTTGAACTATCTGATGACAACAATGACTAGGAAATTAAAAAATTAAAAAATATTTTTAGTACTTTACAATGCAAATGCTTTGAATCCTCCGTTATGTTTGATATGTTTTTGGTAGTATTAAAAATGAGTGAAAGTGATTACATAGAATCAATTAGAAGCACGCTTAGACAGCCAAGAATTTTCTTGAAATGGAAACCATCACAAGAATGGACTAATAGTTTTTCAAATAAAATGCCCCAACTATGGCAAGCAAATACAAATACACACTTCATATTAAATGCTTATGATGTAGCTTCTTATTGCACTTCCTACATGACACAACTTGATAGGACAATGATGATTGAATTTGAAATAATTTATAAAAAACATCAAGCAACAAACATAAATGCTATTCAAATGATATATAACCTAGGAAACACATTTATCAATAGATAACAAATGTCTCTCAACAAGTTTTCCACATAGTCCTTTCATTTCCATTAAATAGTTACTCAAAGAAATGCATATTCATAAACACAATCCCGTTGAGAATAACACACATTTATCCTAAAACATCAAGCACTCTTGAGCCATGAACTCAATGAATAATAAGACACCATAGTGAAAATATATAGACTATTATCTATAATGCCCTAAATAACTAAGAGACATTTCCATTAAAAAATTTATTTTAGGATAACAAAAAATGGAAAGAAATTTCAAAAGAATATAAAACCCCATGTCATTCGATTTATCAAATATTATATAATTATATATATATATATATATATATATATATATAAACTATTGAAAATAAAAATTATTGTTATACATCCCTTTTAAGGGGGATGAAAATACAATAAAATATGGTTTCCCAACTTGGACATATGTATATACTTTCCATGAAAAAATGATAAAAGAAATCAGGCTAAATTCACTTATGACATTAACTCTACTTGGGGTGACATACATAAACTCCTTGATAAAGATGAATTGGAAAATGACATGAGTGACATAATCAACTTGAACGTAGAAAACAATGGCATCATAGATGAACACTAATGATCTCAAATTATATTTACACTTCCTACAAGTCATAAAACGAAAAATGTAACATGAAACACTTTGAAATAGGAAGAGCCCATTTATATCTGACAACTTAAACTACTAAAAGGTGAGAATAACATTGAACAAAGAGTAACAACACATTTTTAAAGTTATAGCAATGAAAAATGAATTAGCCCATCCAAACCACTACACATATTCTTAACATGTAGTGTTGACACATGCAGAACATTTAATACAAAAGTCATATATGTGACACTAGTTCATTTGTATAATAACTTCATTGATAGCGATCTTCATAAGCTAAAAGGGCTAGTGTTAGTATACACAAGACAATCATCATATAATGTTGGTGTATTAATGTTGACTCTGCTTTTCTCCTACCCTTTAAAAAGTACAAACTTATTCCCTTGAGTACTAAAAATATTTATGCAATGACAAAGCACTATGAATAACTATGAGTACTTCTCATAGACAAAATATCACTACTAGGTGCTTAATTCTTGTATTCAATAGAAAAGATACTATGAGATATAATTTTTTTCCCTAAAAATTACTTCATAAAAGTAGACATACTTGTCTGTGAAGACATTTACCATGCACAACCTTTGAATTATTGTCAATACTTAAGGTAGCATACTGTGAAATGTTGCCACAAATCTGCATAATTATTTGCGGAAAAGAGTTCTCATACCATAAAATAAGACAAAAAAACACTCAATGTTTTATGTTACTAGATACTTCATAAATTATCTGTGTTAGTAAACTGAAAACTCAAACAGTGGGTCTTACCACATATTTGCAAAATAATAATAATGAAAAAACAAAAAATAGCAACCCATTTTACAGCTATATTATGTTCTTATCTTGACATTTACATCAATTCAAGGATTTAGTCTTGGATTATAACGATAAGCATAGTGTTGAATAGCTACAGATCCTCTACAAATAGCGTTATTCCCCTAAAAAAATAGTTTCAGCTATTAAAACAGAATGTGAGATATTCTTGCTATATTTTAGCTTGGATCATATCAAGCTAAAAAGACCCACACCATTATATTGTATTAAGTTCTATAAAACTCTAAATTCTTCAATTTGTGATTTGACACGTCCACAATGATGGTTGTTATGGGAAATTTCTAAAGCAAACGAACGTATCATATTACATGAATTAAGTTGGCTGCAATAATCTGTTTTTTTCTTGTTTATACAATATCAATACAACTTTGCATTTTGAGAAATCTGTGTACCCAATCGTGATACAATCCTTGGATGTATTGAATTAGCGACAAAAAGTTTGTATAAAACATTGCTCTGTATTGATCATGAGGACATTGAGGCTCATGCTCTACAACATGTAGTTTACTACTTAGCTACTAAAGTTGAAGGCTTAACCACATTCTAACCTGCACTTTATTTTTATGGTCTTCGTTTCTCTCGAATATATATTCATATTGCCTTATCAATATTTCCACTCGACATGTTTCTTGTGTTTTACTCTCAAGCTTTAGCTGTATTGCAAAATCCCATAAATCTGAACTACAATTAAAATACTTGATGGATCCCAGACCTATAGCAGTAGTACCTGGCTACAAAACTTCAGACAAATTAAGAGCCTTTTTCTGTTTCCTCCATTTTGGTTGGGTATATTCATGGCTACACATAGCAAGATTAATTGGCTAGAGATCTACGAGTTATAGTGTCCAGGGTAAAGTGGTGGTTCTGAAAGGGGGAGACTCAGGTATTGGAAGACGGTGTGTTACCATTTTGTTTTATAAGGAGTCACCGTTGCATTTGTATATGTATTCATTGTAGAAGAAATAGATGTCGAGGAGGCTTGACTTTAACCAACATTTACAAATTGGTGGGGTTTATCTTCTCCACAAATCATAAAATTCATATTAAAAAATGTTAAATATTAAAAAAAATTGTTATTGGTTGCTCAATTAAAATCAACGAATTTGTGAATGTTAAATAAATTTATTCATCAAGAAGATTTTTGAGAAATCAATTCAATACAAAAAAACCATATATCCAAAACACATGAATTTCATGTGATTGATTTAAAATACAGTGAACAATGCAGAAAAGTACAATACTTTAGAAGAACTCTACGCACTCACAATTTGATTTTTATGCATATAATCAACATGTAAATTGAATAGCAAGTTGTAGAGGAGGATGTGAAAACATATGGGAGAATAGAAATATTAGTGAGCAATGCAACATAGCAGCACCCATGTCCTAAAATTGAAGACCTATATCCTTATAAAGTGGAATTGGGAGAGATCTACATCTCAGCTAAAAGTGAGTGAGAAACCATTGGAATGAATTGCAAGAGATTTATCGAAGTAAAATGAGAATGACAGATGTGAGAATGAAAACATAAAAGTTTGGTGAGATACAATGTGATGATCAATTTTTGTATGATCATACTTAAGTAAAACGAGAAAGATAAATATGAAAGTAAAAATATGAAAATTCGATGAAATATTTACATTATGATAATCAATTCTTGTATAATCAAACCTAAATAAAATGAAAAAACAAATATAAAAATGAAAACATAATAATTTGGCGAGATACTTACAATGTGATGATCAATTCTTGCATGATCATACCTAATTCTTTGTTTGCAATTCCTATTAGTAGTTTAAAAAAAATAAAAAATCTCATACCATCATTTAGTATACTTCTCAATGAGTTATAGGGATCTCTTAAAAGTATTTTATCTAATAGAGCTGGCTTCAAGGTGTCACCCATGCCCATAGGGTTAATTTCATCAATTACATTGTTATTGTGTATAAGGCAAATATATAGAGCATTATGTTAACAAAGCAAAATTTATCGCTTCTCACACGCATGAACAACAAGGTTCCAAACATTGAGTAAGTTGACATCAGAGAGGCTCATTTCTCTAGCATCTATAAAGTAGATACTATATAATTTTTCAGTACCTATATGCCTATTGGATAACTGTAAGTATTATGACTGCATCAACATTGAATTCTTCTTTCTACTCAAACATGAAAATTAAATTGCCTCTTAGTTCCATTATACTCGTAAAGATTCACAAGTCATTACATAAATGTTATTTATGACACACCTTATAAAATTTTAAAGCATTTAGTTTTTGAGCAATCAAGAATGAAAAACGAATAATAGGTTCAAAGTTATTTCCTTATCTGATAGTTGTTGAAAGTTCCTTACAAAATATGCCAACAAAATATTGTTATGCATGTTTGTTAGTGTTACTACGACTATCTTCTTCTACGTGCAATGCAGTTAGAATTCAAGTGTATAACAAATTAAGTTAAAAAAAATCGTTAAACTAAGATAGGCATGAATACAAATGTAGTTATAGTGATTGCGAGAAGTGTTGAAGAAAGAAAAATAAAAAAAAATCGACAACTAAATAGTTAAATCATATCCGTGATTTCATTACAATTTACCAATTTTTTCCTCTTCCCAGTTTATAATATAATTTAAAAAAATGTGATTGCACCGTCAATGAAACATGATACATGTTGTGATTATTTAGTATTTACTTCTCTTTTTAATCCCTATGTAGATTTTCATAGGTATAAGGAACACACTATCAATTGCAAATGTATATTACATGTCTTTTTAACTCATTTGAAAGAAATGCAATGTGCCAATTGAAACCTTTCAACCACCACAAAGTGCAACTCTACATTGCACCCCTTGTCAAGAAGAAAGTCATTATGCTTATACCTATTGTTTAATTTGAAATTTAAAAACTGATAGAAATAATAATCGACAATGCGTCCTTTCAAAGCTTCACTATTGAAAACATTACTACTTGTATTAACAAATTTTTTTCTTGAAAACTACGTAAAGAACAAAGTTGCTACCATCTTTACACTTCAAAGATTCTCTATTGAACCTAGATTTACACTCAACCAATACAAAACATTATAAATGCCAACATAACAAACTATAATAAAAATATGTGAAAACATTACTTACCCATCTCAAACCCCGCCTTTTTTTTAATATGCCAACACACACACCATACTAATACTTTCAATTTCTTTCATTTTGCAAGGTGTTTTTAAATGTCTCATTTATATGACACATTTTTAATGCTTGATTTTCAATAAAACAATATACCACTTCATACAATGTTCATTTAATTAAAGTTGATACAACCATAAAAATATTATGAGACAATATCAATAATTTATCTATTCTATTTATTATTATAAAAATACTAATTTTATTGAAATATCAATTTAATTATTACATATTTTTTTTTCAAATTTAATACTAAATTCTTAAAATATTTATATTTATATATTTCAATTACTTCATAAATTTAATTATTTAACTATATTTCTTAATTATCAAATTAAATTTTAATACAAATATTTATCAATAAATATTCAACCACAAACAATTTTCCAAAAATAAAAACTAATCATTACATAACCCTTATTTCAAAGCATACATAATTCTTCCGTTTTCGTTCGTTGTCTCCTATTCAAAGTCAAATTTATCGCTTATGTTAGCAATGACATATTCCCTTATGTTCTTGTACGTTTTCTTTCTTATTTGATAAGATTTATCCAATAAAAGTTTAATTTTTACGTTGGAAAACCTGAGTCCTCTCAGTTTCCTTAAAACCCCAACCTACTGACAGACAAACCACACTTAGAAATGCCTCATACAACGAATTCTCCCATTTTCCATTGTTGAAGGCCTCCCAGTCAAAGTAATTTGTATGGACATGACGAAAGCAATGGCATAAGATTTGTGGTTATGTATGGGATGAGATTATTTGTATGGACTTTATATAATTCAATTGTGATGGTTTTTCCTAACAATTTTGGGTGGGGCTATGATGTGTATTTTTTTTTTTCCCATTTGAATCACTTCATTATCGTGTTGCTTTCTTTCGATTATTTATTTAAATAATTAAAATATTAATATATAAAAGATTTAAAAAAAATTTATTGGACTTTATTGATATATTAATAATTGAAAACGAATAATAGTTTTTAGAGTATTTCTTATTTTGATTGTTGATGAAAGTTTTTTATAAAATATGCCAAAAAAATTGGCGTACTTACTTATTAGTGCCCCTACAATTGTCTTCCTCTACGTGAAGTACAATTAGAATTCAAGTGCCAACTAAATCAATTTAAAAAAACTTGTTAGATTAGGATAGGCATGAATACAAGTGTCGTTATAGTGATGGCAAGAAGTGTTGAGGAAAGAAAAGAGAGAGAGATAATTAAATAGTCAAATCATACCCATGATTTCATTATGATTTATTAATTTGTTTCTCTTTCTACTTTATAATATAATTTTTAAAAATGTCATTGTATCGTCATTGAAACACAATACATGTGATTATTTCGTATTAAATTTTCTTTTTCAATTGTATTTGGATTTTCACAAGTACAAGAAACACTATCAATTGTAAATGCATATTCCATGTATGTTCAATTCATTTGTAAAAAATGCGGCATGTCAATTGAAACCTTTCAACCACTACATAATTCAACTCTACATTGAAACACCTCTCAAGAAGAAAGTCACTATACATATACCCATTACCTAATTTGTATTTTGAAAATTGCTAAAAATAGCAATCTTCAATGCTTTCTTTCAGGGCTCCGCTATTGAAAATATTACTACTTGCATTAATAAAAAATGCACATGAAGACTATATAAAGAACAACATTGCTAACATCTTCAAGATTGAATAATTCTTTGTTGAACCTAGATTTACACTCAACCCACACGACATTATAGATGCCGACATAACAAATTATAATAAAGGTATGTCAAAACATCACTTACCCACCTCATACCCTTTATTTTATTTTTTAAATATTTATGCTGTAAACATGTATACTGGGAGGACTAAAAATTCGTTTATAGATCTTTGGATGTCGTTCATATCTTTTTCACTACCAATTATCATTTTACCCAATAAGCCATGCCATAAAAGCATAAACTACTCATGTCCACATCACATCACCAAAACCATTTTAAAGTTGTTACACATTTTGCCTCGCTTCTATTACTTTCAATGTTTCCATTAATCATTTATTGAACAAATTCATTACAAGAGTCTTGTAATGCAATATTTATTTTATTTTTTAAATACTTGAAATGAAATCCAATTCCACATCAATCATCATGAATGTCACAACTAAAAATGTTGAAAATTTGACTACGTTTATTCGAACTTACATACGTCCAAAAACGTGACAACAATATTTAATTACAGTTGGTCAATATAAGAAAATAGATCAACGTCCCTCTAGAACAAAATTTAACACAAATTTCCCTTCCTAAATGGTACATAAAAACTATCTAAAACTCAATTGTATATAGTACAGGGCGGTTATTAATTATACCACAACTTTAAGCACGCATTCATGAAAATGGTGCCACAACTTCTGCATAACCTCATCGGTCTGCATCAGGATGGAGGGCATGATACTAAAGGGATTTTTCTCTGTAACATACAATAATTTTTTAGTTTCGTTGAGGGCATATTCAACTTCTTTGTCAGCCGAGGATTGGGATTGAAGGAAAATGCCCCTTGCAGAGAGATATCTGAGAATGCAAGAAAGGCAACCGAGATGGGGATTTTGGGTGGGAAGTCCGGTGGTGATTTGATGGAGAGAAAGAGAAGCGTGTGGGTCTACACTGGTGATGATATAGCAGATTTTGAGTAGCAGGGTAGATTCAGAACAATGTTGGGAATGAAAGAGAAAATGGTGTCGAAAGCTTCGTGAGCCCGCGACTCCAAATTCTGAACCTCATGGCCATTCAATTCCATTATGATCAAAAAATTAAATCTCAGCAAGGTATACACTAAATCAGTGTGTGTTAGTAGACATTCGGGAATGGATCATACAGAAATAAATGGGTGCTAAATGACAATTAGCATCGCAACAATGACATGCCATTAGAAGACTGCAATGCCTTGAGGTCACGGTGTGTGGCATTGAAGACAAACCAAAATATTATATATATATATATAATATTATTCATTTGTTATTATGTTATATATATATAAATTTATAAATGATAATATATATTATTGTAATATAATATTATAACAATTTCACTAGGTTTTATCAAAATATTGTATTAATTTTTCAAATTAATTATACATTTAATAAATAGATTTCATTACGAGAAATCTTAATTAACGATCTTTAACTAACTATATTAATTTAGCTAACCATAAATGTTATAGTTAATCCACTTAACTAAGGATCACCATGAACAGAGATAAAAATCATGAACAATACTGAATAACAAAAAATACTGCATCACATCATAGATTAAATAATACAAATTCAGTCATAACTGATACAATATTACAACGTTTATTGTAGAAGTGCAATATATAAAAGATACAGTTTCAATAATATATAAAATATCTCAAATGATTAAAACATGATACAAATTTCCTCTGTGTAGAGTCTCCACGACTCAAGTATCAATATATAATCTCAAGTGTAGTCTCAAGTATAGTACTTCAATTAGGAGGGAGAGAATCATCTAAGCACTTTTCCATACCAATCACAGATTATAGATCCCCCACACTATCTCCCAAACAAGAGGATGGTCTTCCCTTCATGGATGGGTAAATAATGACGGTGCAGAAATTCAGAGTAATAAAAAACTAAAACCTGTGTGTCGAAGATATATAATACATAATGTGTACCATAAAGAAATATATTATAATATGATATCACACAAATATGAAAACTATATCAACATATGAAATGACAATGTTTACCAAACATTTCTTTGGCCAAAGTTTTATTAATAAATTATCTCTACAATCAATCAAATTCATACACACCATGTGATTGGATTACACATTATCTTGCATTGATGGCATTAATTAGTTTAATAGAATCCGTCAACTGCTTAAACATGGGCATCAATGCGAGATTCGATAAACTAAATAATAATATCAAAACCAATAGATTTATTCAAAAATATTCTTCTCTAGAGAATCAAAATTATGCTACGTACAAAATTATCACACACACTCATTTAGTCTATCAAATGAAATGAAATGAAATATTTTATCTAATTTATTATGTATATAATATACAAAATCTAAAAATAGTATTGATCATACCATCTGGGTATGATCATATCAAAATTGTTAGTAACTTATCCTATGAAATAACTCATAATATTATTTCTTCACAAAACAATAATATATCACAAGTTTATAAATATAGTTTATATTCTACATATAAACAAAGCTAGTCCAAAATATCACAATTGCTTATAATAAATCTCTTAATTACTATATTTTAATGCTTATACCCATAACATTAAAATACATAGCTCAAGTAGTCAATTACACATCAATGGTAATAATATTTTCAAGCACAATACAAATAAGTATCATATGCATTAAATAGTATAATATGATCATATGTATTATACAGTCCAAAAATCATGTATTTATACCTCATACACACACACACATATAAACCTCTCTAATTCATTTATAATATAATATAATTATTTATCATCTATGGTATTTTTTTAAGTAGACATCTGTTATCCATGACTTAAGAGTATTTTGTATACTGTAATGTATACATTAAGTTTGTAAAATAGTTCCATAGCCCTTTTTTAGAAACTAGATAATTTATCCACATTTATACTTGTTTAAATCAAGCATATAGACTTTCTCAAAATCCAAATATAATATACAACCAATTATATGTTTCTTTCAATTAAACAAAAACATTCTTAGTTCAATCATTTAAAAAAATTCATATAATCAAAATGCATATTATTAATATAAAATCATAATCAACTAAGTCCCATATGGGTCATCCATTATATTCACATGAAACAATTTGTATGTCTTTATTTATATAATTTCTCATGCTTTATCCCCAATTGATTGTATTTAAACTTTCTATTGTTTATAAGATAATTTAGAATATAAAGTCATCTTGGTTTAGGCGTAGTTATAACACATAATGATCATATTAAAACGTATGAAATCAATAACAATTCTGGATTTGATCTTTGCATAAAAACCACATCAAAGTCCACATACAGTAATTTTTCTACCCATTCTCAGGGTCTATAAAATGACTAACCTAATTAAATCACAATTCCATATGAACTAATATATATGCTACATAATTTTATTATACAATTTATAGTATAACTATATTTTTGAACCTATGGTGTTTGTACAAAAAACAACACAATGAAATATTAACCTCGAATTCTTATATACAGGTATATTCACAGTGTAATACAACTGTGTCTTCTATAAAACACTGACAAATTCATAATACAAGTTTATATAAAAATATATAAGCATACAGTTGAATTTTGAAGATATACATAAAAATGTATATGTACATAGTCAAGAACAAGGTTATACATATAAATGTACATGTACTTGGTAAACACATAAAATCCTTCGAATCGAGTTCAAGAATGCATATATATATATATATATATATATATATCTATATATACCCCTCACTTTTACCATGTATATACTTTTATAAATAAATGTGTGTGTGTATCCACAAACCCATTTCATATAAGGAATTTCTCATTTTATACCTAAAAACTAGTGGTGTAAACACAGTTGAACCCAAACATGATCTTGAGTTTTAATTCATATTTCTAATACCCAAATGAATATATTCAACTGATTCAAACAATCCAACTCGAGCCACAAGTATATACCCATCAAGAATAGTTCTCTATTTAATGTATAGATTTTTTTAAAACTAAGAGAAAGTTTAAGATAAGTTTCCATAAAATCTTGACAGTTATGACAATTCTAAGGCTTTACCCAGAACCCTTAGGTTTTACTGAGTTGAAGTGGGGTTCCATGGAGGCCAAGGCTTCCATAGGGCTCCACATACCACTTAAAAATCTCTAGATTCAAATATAGAAAAACTAGTAACCCAATACTTAGTTTTAAAACCTCTTTCATTATTCACATGGGAATTGAAGTACAAAACCTACCTATGACTACCAAAGAAGTCAAATGAATTACTTTCTTTTTCCTTCAAGTTTTCACTTCTCATTCTGTAACTCTCTCCTCTATGTCAGTTATGGTGTGTGCGCCTCTAATTCTCTTTCTCTTATTTTTATTATTTTTCATTCTCTTACTCTCCACCATTAACAACCACTTCAATTGATTGTTTATATTCATGCAAAAATTGCTCAAATAATTTTTATAGTCCATCACCATGCAAACATAATAACCTCCATATTTTCCTCAAAAGAGAAGCTTAACTGAAGTCAACAGATGACTAATAACCCTAATCATCTCGAGGTTTCTATTTATTCCATAAAAATATATTTTATATTCATTTTAAAATCCGCATGATAACAAACAATCATCGACCAATTAAACCTTAATAATTTAGTTTCAAATTTTTAATTCATGTAAAGTCTATCAATCTTGTTGATGACTAAAGTATTCTTATGCTATGATCCTTGACCAATACTATAAACTATAGATTATATTGCATGATAATACTTTTAGATATTAGTATATTATAGTTCCATGTGACTATACTATCTCCTATCATATATACAATGATTTATTACATTATTTAACAATTAAAATAATGTATTCATATATTTAACAACAAATATTGGATCAATTGCTAATTGAATACAAAGGTATTTAAAAATAATGATATTTATATCTTTTGACATATATATTTAGAATATATAATAATAATAATCTTTAATTATTATTATCTAAACCTTATAGATAAATAATAACAATGGAATATGTCATCATATCGTAGCAGTGTGCAGTCATACTTAACAACACAGTAATGCAAGTAAAATATAATTAAATTCACTCATTTAGTCAAACAATTGCATTATATAAAATAGACTAGTATGATCGTAAACCTATTAAAATTACTCAGACTGTCATAAGACCATTATCATAAATCAAGATTATACCAGAAAGCATATTAACAATCACCTAAAATAAAAGTACATAAAATATACTATGCTATTTATATCAAACAATTAATTATGAAACATGATATTTTAAGTGCTGTGTGTAAGGGTTTCTGGATTCATTCTCTGTCGACCCCCAACATCTCCATATAACTACCCTCTCTGATGATACTCTCCCTCTATCATACTTTAAGGGAAGAATTTATTTTTCATCCACCTCACAATAATGAAGGTAGTCAGAAACATCATTATATCCATAAAATAATGTTAAATAAATATGATCAAAATATACAAAATACAAAAGTATTGTTAATTCATATCAAATTAATTATTTAAATTAAATAACACAAACTATCTCATAATCAACATATGTCATTAAACTTAATCAAATAGTAGTTAATCAACTAATCAACCATAATTATTCATGAATCAAACTGGTTATTCAACTAGAGAGAAATCATGATGTAACATCTTTCCCCATAAAACTAGGCATCATTTCAATGATATTTATTCAAACATAAGTTATGAAAAAAAATATTATTCAACAAAAAAATTAATATAATATACAACATCAAATAAAGCAAACAAATATAGAAATAACTTGTAAAACTCATCATAATCCTCTCAAGTGGCACTATCTTCAAAATATTGGTCTTACAAGACCTTACAATGTGACACTTATCTGTTATGTAAATGAAGTTTGTGAGTGTCAATTACTTTGATTGGTTTTTCCATGATCACACCAAGATATATAACCTACAAAGCATTTCAATACAACACATGTGAAGGATCATAAATATAATTTTTAAGATAAGACACATGTAAGACATTATGTAAAAGAGCTAGAGCTAGTGACAATGCAAGCCTATACATTACAGAGTTGACTACTTCTAAAACTTTAAAGAGTCCCACATATCTTGATGAAAGTTTTGTTGACTTCCTAAATTTTAATCAAGATTTTTTGAGGCTTAACCCATAGAAACACTTTATCACCAATAAAAAACTATCTAGCTATTATTTTCAGATCAACATAACTTTTTTGTCTATTGTTGACCTCAACCAACCTCTATTTTATTGCCTTGACTTGCTCTTCCATTTTTAAAAGTATCTCAGGTCTAAATACTACTCTATCTTCCAACCTTTCCCAACTGATTGATGTTTTACACCTCTTTTCATATAGTTTCTCAAATGGATCCATCTTCAATTTTGATTGGTATGAGTTGTTGTAAGCAAACTCAATCAATGAAATTTACTCTTCTCATGTGTATTATTGATCCATACAATACATATGAAAAAGATCCTTCAAAATCTAATTAACTCGTTATGTCTGTCCATTAGTTTGCGGGTGATATGTAGTGCTAAAGTTCAATTACGTATCAAGAGCTAAATTTAGTGTCAACCTAAATTTATAAGTCATCATTGGATCATGATTCAAATTAATCTTCTCTAGAAAACCATGTAATCGATCTAATGCCTTTATGAATCTCTTCATAAGAGTATGTATCATCAATAAAATTATCCATTATAAAAAGAGCTACCTTGATTAGTTTTTCAACTACTACCAAGATCATGTCATGCATGTTCCATGATAATGACAAACTTTGGATAAAGTCCATACTAATCACCTACCACTTCCACTCTAGTATTTCATGTGTATACAATAATCGAGTTGGATGTACATGTTCAACTTTCACATGTTGACATTCTAGACAATGAGACACACAATCTATTACATTTGTTTTGATTCATTTCTAAAAATAGAGTGGTCTAAACTCAACCATGAGCTTTTTTATTTTTGGATGTCATGAATATGGAACATTATGCAATTCCTTTAGTATTATGTTTATATCTCCCTATCAGGTACATACATCCTACTATTATACCATATAAGATCATCTCTATACTAGGCCTATGACTATTAACATGAATTAGAATAAGAATTGGAAGAAATATTACTCTCTTTCTCAATGTGTAGAAGAATTGTCAAGTGATTGCTAAATGTATTTGGAAAGGCCTTGATGTGCTTATATAGAAGAATATTTTTAATATTTTTATTAACCAACCTTGTTAAAAGTGTGGAAGGGATAAATTATAATGCATTAAATTTAAAAATTTACTGCTACAGCATGAGAGACAAGGAAACACTAGTGGACAAGGCCACAATATGATCCTCTCTATGTAGTGTAGTCTTGTCCTAGAAGGACAAAGACTGCCAGGATCTATTTGATAGAAGTTTGTTGGTAGAATAAGCATGTTTGAATGATGTTATGAGTAGTTGTAATATAGTGACTATAATATTTAATGCTCCCATAGAGATTGAAAGTTTATGAAATGATGAATAGTTCAAGCAAAGGTAAGGATGTCAATATTAAACATTATCAAGTACTTAATGATTAATTTTGAGTGTCAAAAAATTTTAATCTTAAATTTGAAGTTCATTTCACTGTGACATAGATGTCTTTTTATTTTTTT